>OX377204.1:88085145-88283334 GCA_947396885.1 Heligmosomoides polygyrus polygyrus | reverse complement strand
TTTCACAACGCTCAGACTATGAGCTGTCCCTCTCCCTCGATTGAAAGATTCGATTCTGTATGCATTGTTCACAGCGCACTCCAAAGGCCAGCCTTACTCAGGAGTTGCTTTAAGGCTGTCCAGCTGGCCTTTGGAGTGCGCTGTGAACAATGCATACAGAATGGAACCTTTCAATCGAGGGGAGGGACAGCTTGTAGACTGAGCGTTTGGGGAGTTTTGTCAGAAGTTTGCAGCCGCCCTAGTCAGGAGTTGCTCTAGGGCTGTCCAGCTGGCCTTTGGAGTGCGCCGTGAACAATGCATACAGACTCGAACCTTTCAATCGAGTGGGCGCGAAAGCTTGTAGACTGAGCCTTTGGGGAGTTCTACCAGAAGTTTCCTACCGCCTTACTCAGGAGTTGCTTTAAGGCTGTCCAGCTGGCCTTTGGAGTGCGCCGTGAACAATGCATACAGACTCGAACCTTTCAATCGAGTGGGCGCGACAGCTTGTAGACTGAGCGGTTAGGGAGTTTTATCAGAAATATGAAGCCACCCTAGTCAGGAGTTGCTCTAGGGCTGTTCAGATGGCCTTTGGAGTGCGCCGTGAACAATGCATACAGAATCGAACCTTTCAATCGAGGGGGGAGGGACAGCTTGTGGACTGAGCGTTTGGGGAGTTCTACCAGAAGTTTCCTACCGCCTTACTCAGGAGTTGCTTTAAGGCTGTCCAGCTGGCCTATGGAGTGCGCCGTGTACAATGCATACAGAATCGAATCTTTCAATCGAGGGAGAGGGACAGCTTGTAGACTGAGCGTTGTGAAAGTGAAGCGAGTTCGAGCAGTCTTTCTGGGATGCGCCACGCATCTAAACATTGTTAAAGCGTAAATGCGAAATGAAAAACACAAGCGGATAAGTATAAGGGAGAGGTAGTAGTTGTCCAAACCTTGTTTGGTGTACTATTCTACTCCACCCTCGTTTGGAAGGATCAATATGGCGCCGCGGCACCGGAAGTGTGAAAACTGTAGTTAGGCGATTTACGGCGCTCTCAGATGGCGCGAGGGGTCACAGAGGCAGGAGAGTGGACTGGCTCCGGAACTAATCTGGGTCCCGACCAGGGCTATGGTATATTTGACTCGTGAAAAACCGGTACAAATGAACGTAAATTTGAAATCGAACTATCCTTCGAGTCAGAATTAACTAGGGAATGGCCTCGTAGACAATTTTTCAGTTTTTGGGCATTTTTTAAAATGACACTCAGTTAGCATTTGAGGTGAGTTTGCTCTGTAACTGGGTGACCAAAATGTCCTCCGGGCCAGTCGAAATCCCACCTGTAGAAGACTATAAGGTGTTTTCATAGGCCTCCAGATATCTACGTTCCTGTCTTCAAGGAAACCATTTTGTGCCCACTTTAATGATACGAAAAGTGTACGGCTAACTACGAAGAAGTGTCATATGGACAACTTTGGCAGCGTACAATCGCTAACGATTTCAACCTTGAAGGTTCCAACTTCGCAGCTTGATTTTCACTCTCGCCTCCAACGTGACAAACGAGTATAAGCACATACAATCTTGATATGACGAAATTAGAGTCCTCCAAAGCGGAGGCATTTTCTGAAAATAACAACACTTAAATTGTCGGATCCTTTAAGGAAGTAGATCATTGTGATCGTGAAATACTAGGGAATCTAGAGAACTATGTGTGACTATGTATATAATGCAGAAACTAGGCTTTAAAGGACCGAATCTCTTCCTTCATTAGCCACTTGGGAGCTGTGGGTGTAATTATCTCCCGCGAGCACAGGGGTCAGCCGCGCCGGGCAGAAATTAGGTCACTGAACTACATTTCAGACGCTCGCTATGCGATTTTTAGCTCATCGGGAAGAGAGCTCGGTGCTGATCACGAATATGTCGTTCAATTTGCAATGCGCTCAATTTGAAGAGCGCTACAGAAAAGCGGCGGAAAAGGCGGTTTTTTTCGCTTTTTCCGCCCAAAGACCAAAAGATAAGGCCGGTATTGTAGTCTTGAACATAGAGTTTCGTTTTATTTTTATTTTTTTTCACAACAAGGTATGTATTGTAGGTGTAAAGAACTGTTGTGAAACACATGTCCTTAGCAATTCCAGAACGTCAAATTGCAGCAACGGTTATCTTCATGGTGAGTCAGACGCCTCCATACGGCCTCCATGGACAATCGTTCGAGCTGTTTTTCCTACTACTATGAATAGCATGTACATGCCTTTAGTTGTTTTTGGCAGATTAATCTGAATTTCTAGATTTCGTTAGTAGGCACGTTGGCAAACGTGCTCGTCGCCACTACCGCATTACGTTTGCCTTCAATGAGAAACTCATTCGGACGCCTACTGTCTAGTCAATCTGCGGCTGATGCAGTGCTTTCCTTCATATTTGCATTTTACTACTCACCGATGGCATTCTTGTACGTCTTTAACACAATTATTGGTGAATGCATCTTTTAGCAGAAATGGCGTTTTGCACTCAATGGCACAAAGCACCTCAATTTTTTAAAAATCGTTCCGCAACATTTTTAACAACATTTCTCCGCATCTTATTAAAGAGGAGTCAATTGAACGACATCACTCAATTTCGGTTCTTGAATACGTAGATCCACAAACCGCTCAAAAATCTTCCCACTGTGCAAAAAGGAGATCTCGAAGAATTGTACAGTCTAGTAGGACAGGTCCTTCTACAGAAAATAGAATGCTTTCGAGACAAAAACAGAAAAGACTTGGAACATTTTTTCAACTAACTAGCTAACCCGCATTTTGGAATCTCTACACATAAGTACTTTATTTGCAGATGTTTGCTAGCGCTTTTTGTGTAACAAATGTTGTTGTTCCGATCCCTCAGTTTATTGATTTCAGCAACATCGAAGCTCTGAAGAATATCTCGCCACATGTTGGACCAGCTCTGTTAATCTGTTACAATGCTTGCCTTCTGTCACGTTTATTTATTGCATTGAATCGAATGTGCGCTATTTATTTCCCTCTCCGGTACGAGAGTTTCTTCAGGCAAGTCTGTTCGCTTTAACACTTTCTACTATCAGCTGTATATTTTTGTCTCTGAATAATTCTACTCTTAAGTGTGAGGAACACATGTATAATTATCTTTTTGTCGTGGACCTCATCCATAGCACTTATTTCAATAGTCACCCATCACTGTAAGTTTATAGGTCGTCTTTGCTTTTTGAAATTAGCATAAAGGCGCATACTAGGTAATATTCTAGAAGCCGTTTCAGGGCACTGCGAGTTTCTATACGATGAGAGGATATGGGCTATGGTCTATAGTGAAACAGAGGTACGAATTACGGACTACTCCTGCTTTACGTAGCGAATCAGGGGCGACAGTTGATATTGCGCAAAACATGAGGGAGATTTGACGATAGAAGCATGACTCACACCTGCGCCATTCATAGATTCCATTAACACGTTGACGACCGCGCAATTTTCGCGCGTCGAGTCCGTGGGACCGCGCGTACTGCGCGCGTGTGACACGGCAATTCGTCACCTTAGCTTAGTATAAATTGAATTTTTAAAATGCACACCACGAATCTGATATCCGTTTTCCAAATTTGGGTTTTGTTTCTATTCAATAATCCCTAAATCTTTTCTTTCCCGCAATGAACTCCCCTCTGTCCATTTTGATGGTCTAGGAGGAACATAATTGTTTTTGATGCGAAACTTGGACGGAAAAATTCTAGAATTGCCACCAGAATTCGTAATCATAAGGACTCTGGTCGACAACGAACTAAACGAAAGTTTTACGACTTGTTGCTCGACAGCGATCTTTAAGCACCCGATAGCATGGAATGCAGCGACATGGCTCCTGCTGTGATACAACTCACAGCTGTTAATTGTCGATTAAAAATGTCTTCTGCCTGGACTTTATTTGTGATGTTGGTTTCGTTAATGACGTTTGATAACATCCAAGTAGTTGTAGTTTGTAATCATGCCTGTTTGTTACCTTTACTGAATGAAGTCTCAAAAATAACTCTGAACTTCAATGGATAGCTGGTCGATGCCATAATAGGTCGCGTCTGATATATTTTCACTAACTTAACTTATCGTAATCGAGCGAAAAAAAAATTCAAGAAGAGGATATCAGTTTCGTAACCAGCACCTCAATTAACCCCATTCAGGGAGTTTGGACAAAGGTGGTGACAACACTAGTTATCGATATGGGTGGTAATGGGACGTAATTTACCAAACAGACATCGCCACTTGTCCAGCATCTTAAATAACCTCCCTAGGCAAAGTTTGGACGAAGATAACGCCACTCTGATCGCAATAATACTGTCGCGCACCATTGCGCGACAAGGTCCCATGAGACAGACTGGCTGCCGCGCACCATTGCGCAACATTGTCGTCAACGTGTTAATTTGTCATTAGACCGGACTGGCAGAAAAAATAAACGTTATCTTGACGGAAACGGCTCAATTCATTTTCTTGAAATATGTTTGAGAAATATGAAGAAGCAAGAAATTAAACTTGTGGTTCGTTTGTCTCCTCTTTAAGCCTTAAGTGGCTGGTCATAAGGCATGGTTGTAAACTCTCATAACGATGCTTCGTTGCGAATAAATTCTGGCGTCAGGCGGGACCCGAACCCGCACTTCCTGCTGATCGGGCGAGGATGCACTATGCCATTACACCACCGGCGCTGCTACAACCTGAAGATTTGCTTAGCTTATAAGTTTTGTGTAGATGAAGTGTCTTCAAAGCACTGCCACAATTGAGCTACGTGACAGTTGTCTCTCTTGCACTGTATTGAACTTATCACCAAAACTTTATAGTTTCAGATGTCTGCTGAAATTGAGATGCATTCAAAAGAAAACTGGAAAACCGTTGATTCTGGACCTCTTACTTTTTCATGCACATATTATTAGGTTGTAACGAAATAAATGGCACTGAATCACTGTAAATTTAAACAGTTAATATCTCGGCTGGTAGGCAAGTTTATTAATCGAAATAAAAACCATCTGATTCTGCACATCTTTGCCAACGTGACGCAAGCTTTTTTATCCCAGTAGCATAAAAATCAGAAGTTCTGAAATTGACGAAATCTTCGAAGGCACTTTCGGCATCCTGTTGGTATTTGAATATTTTCCCTACCAAGAAGTCGCCAAGATGCTTGAAGAAATGGTAGTCTGTTGGGGAGAGGTCGGGAGAAAACGGAAGATGTGGTAGGGTTTCAATGCTCAGCTCATTCAATTTCTGCAACGTCATTCGTGCTACATGGGGCGAGCATTGTCGTGCAGAAGGAGAACTCGCCTTCGGTTTACCAAGGCCGGCCGGATATCCTTCAACTTTTTCATCATTTCCTCAATTTCAATGCAGTACTTCTCTGCCGTGATGGATTCACCGGGAGGGAGGAAGCTGTGGTGAATAATTCCCAGCGAACACCACCATACTGTCACCATTACTATCTTTTGGTGCAACTCCGGCTTCGCAAAAACCTTGGGGCTCTCATCGCTGTCCACCCACTGTGCCGATCGTCGCCTGTTGTCGTACATTATCCATTTCTCGTCACAGGTTACGATGCGATCAAGGAATGGGTCCGTTTCGTTCCGTAGAAGCAGTGCGGACGACATCTCATATTGTCGGCTTCTTTGCTCCTCAGACAGTTCGTGAGGCACCCACCTTTCCAGCTTTTTGGTCTTTCCAATTTCCTTCAGATGCCGGGCAGCTGTGTTGTGACTGACGCCAAGAACCTTCGCTATCTCCCTGGTACCTTTGTGTGGATCCTCCTCTACCACATCTCTCAGCTTGTCCTTATCAACATCACTATGCCTCCCACGACTTTCATGTACTTCCAAGCTCTCATCTCCATTCCGGAACTTCTGATACCAACGATACGCCGTCCGAATTGTGGAACATCCTTGACCGAATGCGGCGTTGATCTTCTCGTCCGCCTCCTTAGCTGTAGTGCCCAGCTTGAATTCATACAAGTAAATGCCTCGGATTACCCTTTTGTCCATCTGCAAAAAAGTCAATAAAACTCTAAAGTATTCCCACTTTTACATAGAAAATTTGGTACTCTCCGGTAGAGCAAAGTTTGCGCTTCTAAACGATATGCTACATGTTACGGTTTGTTCTTGATCAAACGCGTAAAGACGCGCCAAAAATGGCGCGAGCCAGTGTCATTTAATTCGTTACATTACAACCTGATAGGTCCTTAAGAAAAACCTCTTATTTGAAGGTAACTAAATTTCTACAGCAGAACGAATGAATACCATCGTATTAAGGTATAATCCATTAATTCAACACACATAAAGTCTAAAAATGAAATCCACTATGTTTGCCTACAAAGTGGTGCTATCTTCATTCCGTCGAAATGACTTTACCTTCTAGGGCATGTGACCTGCTTTTGATATGTATTCAGCAGGATGACAGATATGAAGCGGTTCGGAGCTATTATTGCTCCCAATCAGATTTCCTGTATATTTTCCAAGCTCCGACGAAGGCGACAACGCCGAAGCCGCAATAAATACTTGTGACAATATTGGCTCAGCTGAAATATCAGTCCAACCGAATTAAACAAAACACCAAAATTAATGAAGAGTCGAACGAGGACCTTGCGTATTTCTTCATCTTTCAGAACGAATAGAACATTTAAAAATAACTTGAAACGTAGAGCGTAGAACAGGGCTATATACCATTTTCAGCTCAAATTCAACGTTTTCGAAATCAAATTCAATGTTCACGAAATCAAATTCAATGTTTTCGAAATCAAATTCAACGTCTTCTTTGCAAGCTGTACGTTTCAATGTTTACTTCTTCTCAAAAAATTCAAACATTCAGAAAAGGCTATCCAATGATCATGGACAACGCCAGGATTCACAAAGCGGGCGACCTGCGGACAATTATGGGACAATGATACACTTTAAAGTTTTTGTCGCCATATTCTTACATGCTTAATCCTGCGGAAAACGTTTTTGCAAAAGTGAAGGCCACGGCGAGGCACCTCCTAAGTAATCCTGTCGCGGAGAGGACGCTGGCCGAAGTTATTGAAGAGGGTGTTCATTCTGTATCGCAGCAAGATTGTGCAAACTACGTCCTCCACATGATGGTAAACATGACAGCAGCTGTAGCAGGGCAAAGATTCAACTGTACATGACTTACTTTGACTTGCTCATTGTGCTATTTTGAATAGTTATTGTTGTATTGCTGTATTGTTACTGTATAGTTCCTGTCCATACTGTATAGTTGTATCGCTTAGTTTGCTCACTACTATGTACTTGTGTCGCATCACTACTGAAGTGCCTGACTTGCTTTAGTTGCTAGTTGTTTCTAATTTTCGTTGGATAGCCTTTTCTGAATGTTTGAATTTTTTGAGAAGAAGTAAACATTGAAACGTACAGCTTGCAAAGAAGACGTTGAATTTGATTTCGAAAACATTGAATTTGATTTCGAGAACATTGAATTTGATTTCGAAAACGTTGAATTTGAGCTGAAAATGGTATAAAAACTTTTTAGATCTGCCACCTTATCTCTCTTTATCACGATTTTTATCGAAATCTCTTCGCTCTTATTACTATCGCTGCAGTGAATGCAATTACTGTTATAAAGGTTCACTTGATAAATATGAAGGTAAGCTATTTTTAAATAAATATGATACTCAGATAAAGTGAGGTTCTGACATTTATATTAGCCGTTGTAGATGCGCAGGGGCAGAGCTTCGTCTCAAAATGACGTCCGTCGCAGAAAAGAAATAAGCTTCTTAAAGCAGGTAATGCTTAAGCGATTGTGATGCTTGGAGTTTTTGAAATTTGATGATAGCGTGCACTGGGTGATTCCAAGGAAAAGGAGCAGGTGAGTTGCGTTGAGGTGTTTTTATTAGCGTCATTTGAGCAAAACTCACCATCACTTCTCTTACTCTCATAAGAACGCTTGATTTGATGTCTACGTCTATTTTCGATAAGGTTAAAAACATATATTAAAAATCCAAGAAAGCTTGATACTTGACTATTATAACGTAGGCTGCTCATATTCGATAAAGATGTCGGAAGCTACATGTCATAATGAATAATTTCGAAAAATGCAAACTGATGCAGCTTGAGATAACGTTAGCTTGGAAAAGTACAGTTTTCTCCCATTATAATGCGTTTGAAGGGACCGGAGAAAATCCGCGTTGAAACACGAGTCGCGCCCTAACCGGAGCTGACCTTTTTAGACTCTTTTACGCACACATTTAGTTAAAATCGCATACAATGCCTAAATATGACTATAGCAGTAACATATGTGACCACGAAAACAGCACGAGTCAGGCACAAATCAACTTTAGATTAAAAATGAAGCGCTGTCCTTAGAGACACTCTCTGTTATATGCATAAGTATGGCAGATATGTCTGAGGAATAACGTGTTCCTCGCTTAGGTTGAACGTGGTCAACAACAAAAATGTGTAAACTGATGCTGCAAGATCATTTGTTACGATCGAAACTCTCGGGCCAAGCGGGACTCGAAAACGCACTCCCAGGAGGGGTGTTAGCCCACTATCCTATCGGTATTGATTACCGCCATGTCCTCGTTGCAGTGGCCACTCCGAGCTCTTCTATGATTTGGGTATGTCGAGTGCAGTCAAACGACGCTGTCGTTGTAATCCTGGACGAAAAGTGACACAGGCACAAGTCCCACATGGCACCAGAGTTCTAACCTCCAAACCAGCGGCTCTGAACTCAAAACAAATGTGTATGGCATTGTTCTAAATAACCTGAGGGTTACTCCATGTCTTCTCTCGTTCCTAATAGAGGAAATCTTCCAACATACGGCAGCTAACGACAACCGAGATTACTTTACTGTGCTCGAATAATGCTGACTAATAACACTTTTGCGGGCCACGCACGAGCGAAAAACGTTGATGTGCAGTAGGGATGTGCGGAAATTTTTTTGGAAAAAGCGGAAGACGGAAGACGGAACGGAAACGCTCAGAAAAAGCCGGAAACCGGAATACGAAACGCGGAAACGGAAATGACACATGTTCGCCATTTCTCCAGAAGTGCATCTTAAACCGCGTCAGAGGCGGCTTCTATTGCACTTCTTCTTGCTCAGAACTGTCCGAGCAGCAGAATCTTCCACAGTTTAATGCTCATCTGCATCATAACATAACATAACAAAGCATGAGTTCACAATATTGTTTTAGCTACGGCTAGAGCAATAAAGGAAAACAAATATGGGGTCCTGCCTCACTATTTCTCACCATTTCAGCCTGCAGGCTCTCCGCTGTTTCTATATCTCTTCTATTTCTGCGACGGGTTTTCTCTGACTTTTTGTTGCTGTAGTTTTTTGAACAGTAGACTTAACCGACTTAACCATTTTAGGTTACTTATATACTTATTACTTACTTAGACTAGTATTAGAAACCAAGTCTAAAACAAGAGTAGTCACCTAGACCATTTTCTGACCAGGAAAGGTATTCCTCTCAACATTTTTGGAAGCCTGTGGCATCATGGAGGACGTGATGACTGCAAAAATATCTACATACTCAAGATTAGCAGTTACATTGCATTCACCAAAACTAGTACTCAGAATTCATTCTAAGATGGTAACTGGATGACTGAATAGTCGTGGTGGGTCCACACTTCCGTAGGAATATTCAATCTGTGTCAGCTTAGAAGCTTCCTGATATGATGGTGCCACAGCTGGACAGTTCCTAGATGGTTCCCAAGGTAATAGATTTGTGTCAGAATTCAATAAGTCACCCTAGTCAATCAAAATAACACTCATGGTAGATATTCGTGCAATTCATAAAAAAATAAATTGCACAACTCGCTCGCTCATGGTAGATATTCGTGATGCTTCATTAAAAAATGAATGGCATGACTCCATATGAATGAAAATAACATCTAATGAAATTAAAAATTGAAATTTACATCTTCGATCAGGAGCACTATGTAATCTTGGAGCAGACAGGCGCATGGCACAACCTTCACCGAACCCTCTGCTTCATACTGCGCTATATGCTTAGAAAGTTTTGTAGCTATTTTTAATCAATGCATCAAGAATTTCATAATTATTCAAATGTTGATTGCATTTTCTTAGCATGCAATGCAGACATAGCCTTTGTCGGCCCATCAATTTTGCCCTGAACTCAGACGTTGCCATTTTTGAATACTGTCTTTTGCTAGTCCAACCAGTATCAAGAATATTAATACTAGTGTTGTCAAACAGTATTTCTCTCACAATTATATGAAGAAGAACCATTTTCAAATTGATAAGGTGATTGCGTTCAATAGAAAACTAGTGTGGAACAGTGGCCATTTCCGCCTTCCGGCCCAAAAAACAGGCGGAACACGAGGCAGCATAATGGTAGGTCTGTTCACGAACACAGTCAGCATCTTGCTTGTCTTCAACAAATTGTGCGCTAGTCGCGTTATAATGGGAGGCATTTTGAACGAAGAGTTCCTCTCAGGACTGCGCTGTAACGGGAGTAGCGTTTTATCCGGCGCGTCTTAACCGCAGTTGGTTTGTATTGGCGTAAAGGTAAGCTGGCAGGGGCCAGAGGAAATTTACGTTATATCGAGAGTCGCGTCCTATCCGGAGGCATTATAACGGGAGGAAGCTGTATGCCGGTAGAATACCGATTATAGAATGCTTACATTTATGTCCAGAAAATTTTTCAAGTGAAGAAATCCGAGGTATCGAAATAGTCAGACTTTAGAGGAATTATTGTGTTCAGGCTGTTCTGCAAAGTGTGTTCTTTATTGCCGAGCTCTGCGCCTATTTTCAATTGGCGCCTCGCTTTCAGAACAAGTGGGCGAGGTGGTGCTTCACTACCGCAATATGGAACATTGCTCAGTGTGCTGATGCGTTGGTTTTGGTTTTTATTTTCCACGCGTTGTACTTATTTAAATCTACAAGATATGATACATGCAGTGTTATAGTGTTATCAGCAACTTTTCACTTCACCATTAGAATCGGTTGTGAACCAAATTGTTATTATTATTTATTACACAGGCGAGCCTATGGGGGTCAAAGCGTCAATAATCAGAAAAACAACAACGATAATGCAACAAACATACGTGCAGCACTTTTGCTGTGAATAACAAATATGAATTTGTATAGATGTAAGATACCCAGATATGGAAGCTTTTGCTTTGTCCGTCTCTTTATATGCCTCCGCATGATGACGAATTCGTAGTCGTTCTTCCTCGATCTCATTATTAGCGTCATGAGAGGCTTACGTTTTCATTGATGCTATACGCGCCGCCCTCCTCCAGGTGAAAATTATCGCGAGAAACAGAAACCAGTGCATATAGCCTTTCTCGATTTGGAGAAGACCTTCGATCGCGCATCACTTGAGGTCACATGGTACTCCTTGCGACAAGACAACGTGCCTAAGGAATTTATCGAGTAGGTGCAGATGCTCTGCTCTCGCCTAAAGAGTAGAACGCAAGCTGCAGTTGGAAACTCAATGAAGTTTGCCGTCTCCTTTTGTTGGCAAAAGGGCTCTGCGCTTACCCCACTTCTACATATTTGTTGTCGTCATGGAGACCATTACGCGAGATCTTCACGAGTTTGTTCCGTGGATGTTGCTCTATGCTGATGAACTGGTGCTCGCGTGCGATGAGAAAGGTGATCTCGAGCGGCAGTTGCAAGCTTGACGCGGCCCCCTGGCCGCGTTTGGGCTCAAATTGAAAGTGAAGAAGAACAAGATACCTAACGACTGACGGAAACGAGTCCGGTCTCATTAAGATAGCTTGCACACACTCCGGGATTTCACTCCGGGATTTAAGTACCTGGGATCAGCGATAGCGTCTGACGGCGGTCTGATGGCTGAAGTGAACTCACGCGTGAGTGCAGCTTGGTCCAAGTGGCGTTGACTGACCGGCGTGCTCTGCGATAGGAAGATACCTCGGTCGAAAATGTACAGAGAAGTCGTCCAACCAGTGGCAATGTACCGCGCTGAGTACTGGCCTCCGCCCAAGGAAGTTAATACGCGCCTCTGCGTCATGGAGACAAAAATACTGCGCTGGACGGCTGATGTCACGCACATGGATTGTATCCGAAATGATGCGATTCGGCAGAAGTTCGGTGTCGCGCCGATAGCTGACAAGATTACGCTAAGCTCGCTTGCGATGGTGCGACCATGTTATGCGTGGAAAAGAAGACAACACTGCAACGCAAGCCTTGAATTGGAAGTGTCAGGAAAGCGGTCTAGAGAACGCCCGAAGCAACGCTGGATCCATAAGTTACACATGGCCATGAAATTAACGGGCGTCCGCACTGATCAAGCGCAGGATCGTGACATCAGAACAGCGGACCCCGAGACGAAGCGGGACAAACAATGAAGAAGCAGAAGAAGAGGATGATGAGGTTTACGTTTCGGTGGGATGGCCTTCTTTGGAGGGCACATACTATCATCAACAACGACGTCACTGAACGGTCTTCAGATGATGCCGATGTTGAACGTAGTGGTGGGAGCGGTGTGGATGGTATCACACCGCAAGATTACTCGCCTCAGAAAAGTAGAGCAGAGTTGGAACATACTAAGGCTTCCTAATATTGCCTATTGTACTGCTAGAGAGGGATGAAAGCTGCACAAGTATGTGGAGCAGGTGGTTGATGTGAGTGTTAGCCTTAGTTTAGTGCTACTGCAACGTCAGGCAAAGCGTGCAACTGCGAAGCACCCAGACAGAGACAAGACGGAGCACTTCTATTTTTATGCCTTTGACATACTGAAAGTTTTTCCACTGTGCACTTAATTTTTACACTACATTTGCGGAACCGCCGCTTAAAACTTTCACTCCCACTTTTGTTAGGAGAAAACACATTCTCGCTTTCTATTTTCATGTTTCCAGGATCGTCATCATTGCTGCTAATGTTCAGTTTAGAAGGTTAATTGCATCACCAAGGAAAATTTTTAGTTAGTTTCCCTACGTTGTTTGCATCTGTTGTGTTCGGACCATGTATACATCGAAATAGTATATGCGTATCTTTACAGCAATGAGACGCACGATTGACTGCGGAACGTCAACGTTACTACAACGGACAACAAACAACTCTTCACTGAAATAGCTGTTGCTAGGGGCGAGTGTGGATGCTATTGCACAACAGTGAAGCCTTAGAAACCTATTCATTTCCGAGGTCTACATAATCAAACATACTACAAAAGACGAGAAAAGTTGTCGCTTCCTACTAGACATGGGATCCGAATCATGCATTTTCGGATATCCGGCCGGATTTATCCGGTTTCGGATTATCCGAAATCCGGCTCGGTCGAAAATTGCCCTCATCTGAATCATCCGAAGATCCGGGGTTTCTAAAATTGTCCTCATCTGAATCATCCGAAGATCCGTGGGTTTTAAAATTGCCCTCATCTGAATCATCCGAAGATCCGGGGTTTTGAAAAACGCAATGATTCGGATAAAATCGGATAAAAATCGGATAATAGGAGGTTAGCGCGTCTTGCTGGCAAACTCTGCGCCATTGATAACCTGACTTTTTCGGGCACATTTGCAATCATTTGGAGGGAATTCTCTCACATGGGAAGGGTCTGATAGCGTATATCTGAACGGGGAGAGGGAGTCATCCTATTAAATAGGAATAATCGCCACCCCTCAATTAGCATAAAATGTGTTTCATTTTTGCCAAGTCGTTAAACCTTAGGAGTGGGGGTTCTTGAAGTCACAATTGGACGGCGCATCACGAATTTGGGTTCTTGTACGACCGCGATGCCTCTGCCGGCAAGCAGCTCGGGGCGCAATGGGTAGTGACGATGCTTCATGGGAGGAAGGTCGGGGGTTCGATCCTCATGCGCTGCTGCATTCCTGCTTTTTGATTGATTGGTTGAGATTTGAGGGATTCTGACGTCTATACCATTTTAAGATGTTTTCTGCGCACTTTCCAGCTGCATGCTTTGGTACTCAACATGATGATGCACAAATATTCAACACCAGTGATACACAGGTGCAACGTGCATAAAGCAGCACTGGACACAATGAACAGGGTATAAATGCTGCAGGCTCCTCTCAGTCTATCCTGCTTGGTAAAACTATCCTGCTCGGATTTTCAAAGGAGACCATGGTGTGACGTCACATGTGGTTAAAACGTGAAAGTCTGTGGACCCCGCAAATTGACCTAAACGGCATCGATACACTCTTTCTCTCATCTTTGCCTGTCATCTGGAAATCTGAGGTCTGCTGGAGGCTCTCTAAAACCTAACACCAACAAAGTCGCCGATGCTCGAGTGGTCCACTTGCTCACGCTGAAGTGTGGTCCACCTTTAGATAAGCAGCCTTCATGGGAATAACACCAACCTGACCGAACGGATGGCTAGCATACCCAAGGACTTCGAAGCACGTCAACTTGATGTTAACGAAGACGAACGGCTGGAAGTGGGGAAAACCAGAAGAAGGTTGGGATCCGCAAAATGAACTGACAGACGTGGAAAGGCTGACAAGCAGTGGGCATATGATAACGTTTTCGGCTGGAACTTTTGTTTCAGAAGAAAGGAAACGTCTTCAGTTAAATTTTGCCTATGGAGCCGATCTCATTGGTCTATGTATGGAAGCAAACTGTGAGGAGCCTGTAGCCTTTATAAGCTATCCGTATTTTGACCAGTGCTTCTCTTTCATGCACTTTGTGTCTGTATATCACCTATGTTAAACGTTTATCTATCATTATGTTGAACAGCTTTCTCATTGCCTTTTGGTTAAAAACCCGCCAGTAATAAACAAGTTGCTCTCACGGCATACATCTGGAAACACTGCACAGCAAACATCTAAAATGGTGCAGATGTCAGAATCGCTCAAATCAAACAATAAGTTAAAATGCAAAGATGCAGCAGCGCAGAAAAGTCGAACCCTCTACCTCCCTCTCATGGAGCAACGTCGCTATCTACTGCGCTACGAGCCGCTTCCCACCGGCGGCATTGCGAGCGTACAAGACTCCCGAACTCGTGAAGCACCGATTCCACTGTAACTTCAAGGGTTCTCTACTCCTCGGGCTTATCGAAAAAAGAAACACATTTTTATACTAATTGAAGAGTGGCGATTTCTCCTATATATGGTGGGATGACTCGCTCTCTCCGTTCAGGCATACGCTTCAGACCCTTCCCTTTTCAGAGCACGAGAAATTTCATGCGGGGCGTTTCGGAATTGCTTCATTATTGTCCTTTAAAAGACTTACGAATTACAAGTGCATTACCAACTCACAATTGAGTTGGTATTGGCTCTTTGGGGTCTTAAAGCTGTTTTTGTTTGTTCTGGAAGCGCAAAATAGCTCTGCGGAGGACTCCTCTCGTAAGGCAGTCAAATACGACATCTTTTACGTAGCGCTGGTGTGTTCCACTCCATTGGTGAGCTAAGCTAGGCCAGATATAATGTAATTGGGCATTCATGTGCCTTGCTACCAGGGCATATAAACACTTAATTCAATGTGAGGCGCTCCAAGCTGCTTTGCGCGCTCGTGACTTCAATTGATCAAGGAAATAAACGCGGAGTTACTGATGTGTTCCGTTTTTAAGGGGTTGCGCGCCCCTATTACATCACTTATCCGGTTGTATCCGAATCGGATATCCGAAATCCGGCTCGGACTAAAAAGGCGTTATCTGAATCATCCAAAGATCCGGGGTTTCTAAAATTGCCCTCATCTGAATCATCCGAAGATCCGGGGTTTTCGAAATTGCCCTCATCTGAATCATCCGAAGATCCGGGGTTTGAAAAAGTAGCCTATCCGAATCATCCGATTATCCGGAAAATCGGTGTCGGATCCAATGTCTACTTCCTACATATGTTTTGCCATGAGTGGTGTGCTGTTCTTGTCCAAGCCTGACAATTGAAAACTTATCGTCGTAAAGAATGAAGTTTTTAGACCCATGCTCATCACTCACATACATATCACTGCAAATTCTGTCCGTGTGCAGATCTCGAAAGCAGCGCAGTAACCTCCGAAGGACCATCTATACAAAGCAACTGCTTCAAAAACACACGCATATGGACAGACACACTTTTAGGCTTTCAGCTTCGCCAGAGCCTTGAGACTCAAATTCCAATGTGGCCCAATCAGTCCCAGATGCCTTTCAAGACTCCACAGAAGAGAAAAGGCGGTAAATTGTTGCGAATGGATACGCAACCCAAGGAGTGCTTACCTAATGAATCGGGATGGACCACAGAGTAGGTCTCCCCTTCATGCCACGCGAACTGGGATGTCGGATGCTCCAAAGGGGGGCCTTCCTGATTTAAACTTACTTGTCCTTCAAGGCTTTGATCAACCTCATCTGTCTCCAAGTTAGGATGGTCTTTAGGCCTATGTTATACTTCGGCGAAGCTGTGTTGTCGGGGCTGCTATGCACTGCGTAGTGCGTAGCCCGCACAACACAGCGTCGCCGCTGCGTCGCCAAGAGCTCCGCAGGGGGTGCTATACTTCCGTCGCAGACGTCATCCAAGGGTGGCAGGAAATGCGCTCCGATGGTGTGTTTTGGTTGTGGGTTGGTTCTTCGTTCCTGGCACTGCCATCATCACCACCGGAATTCGAATTACGAAATCGAGAGTGCAAAAGACGACCGTCTTGCGTACACCAATAGTGTCATTCGCTAGAACACTGAATGTTTGGGAGGGAGTAGAAACCTAAACCCACCTTCCCCTCACTTTGTCACCTTTCTTCGTTTTTCCGTCCTTCTCACACGTAATTCCCTCATTTTCTAGGCCTTTTCGCTTTCTTGCAGAGCAAGTGACACAAAATAAAACTGTGTGGAAAATAAGTAGTGTTTCCTCGCTTTCTGAAATGATACTGCAAACCTCCACGAAAAGCTTTTTCGAGATACATTCAAAATCGTTAAATTGGTAAATCAATAGTCAGGTCAGACTTCAGTTCACATTTATCCGTCCTTCTAAAAGCAAATGTGGTAGTAAGCGAGAATTCGCCAGATTAACATTGGTCGAGCAGCCCACCGTTCATACAAAACAAAAACCATCATCAATTCTCGAAACGTACTAAGAAAAGCACACAATTTGAGCAAATTCGAGGCAGATGTGATCACCTAGCGTTTCTATCCGCAGTCTGGTTACCAAATGATGACATAGAAAACGCGCTGCGATGCTAAAAATGTGCTCCGATGCCCTGCTGTTGACGACGTCGCCGACGTCTCCACAGAATCTATCGACGACGTCGCCGACGTCACCACAGACGCTTCGACGACGTCGGCGACGTCTTTGGCGACGTCGCCAGCGACGTTGGCGTCGCCGACGTCGGTGACGGACCGTCGGTGACATGTCGCAGCGTCGGCGACGCTCGTCGAGGTATAACATATGCCTTAGACCAATTAGACGTGAAAAAGAGTTAGGCCTTTGGTATACTCCCGCTAACACCAGCGACACGAATCTGCATGGCGGCACAAGTTGCGCCGTATCGTCTCACAGGGTTTGGTACAGTTCACGGAGCGCTCACGTCTCCGCGTTCATCGGTCGTCGCTGTGCACTGCGAAGCGTACTTAAGTGTAGCTATACACAGCAAATAAAGAAATATATGTCTCCTCTACAGTCCTCGCGGTATAAGATCTCCCAAAGCACATCGCCTAAGGACCTGTTCATACTTCGCGACAAGAGCGACTCGTTGCCCGTGCAAAACATGCATATCGATTACAACCAAGCGCGCGTCGCCGAAAAGTGTTCATACTCGAGCGCCGGCGCTGCGCTCCAGTCGCTTTTGTCGCTGCTGTCGCGAAGTATGTACACGCCCTGAGCGACGACGCGACAACCCTTCCTGCCAACTCCGTGCTGCGGCGAAGTTACGGACGATACGGCTGTCGTCCTGTGGCCGGAAAGCACCTGGATGTCCAATAATTTTTGTCCGAAAATTTAACCATTTTTATTTTTTTTAACTTTATTGAAAAAAAGTCTAATCAGCAATATAATCACCACAGTTATCCACAACAGTGTCCCATCGATTGCGCAGGTCGCCGATGCCCTTCGCCCAGAACTCCGGAGGCTGCGACTCGAAGAAGTCCGCGATGTCGGATTTGAGGTTGTCATAGTTGGTGAATTTTCTTCCGGCCAAATGGTGCTTCAGCGAGCGGAACAAGTGGTATGCGGAGGGGGCGAGGTCCGGGGAATACGGCGGATGGGCAACCGTCTCCCAGCCGAGCGTCGCCAACTTCTGCTGGGTCTCTTTCGCCACGTGGGGGCGCGCGTTGTCGTGCAGCAGGTGGACCGAGGCCCGTCGGGGACGCTTTCCTCGGATGGCGGCGGCTAGTTTTTCGAGCTGATCGGTGTAGATGGAGGCGGTGACCGTCCTGCCTTGCGGGCAGGGATGGGCGGAAATTTTGAAGGTTTTCCCAGAAAACAGAAAACAGAAAATCGCTTTCGTCAGAAAACAGAAATCAGAAAACAGAAAAGCCAAAAACGCCAGAAAATCAGAAAACAGAAATCAGAAAACAGAAAATTTGGAAATTATCACACGATCTAATTATTTTACCTAAAGATTCATTTTTCCAGTAGCAAATGCTTTTGTATGACTAGAATTGTAGTCGTAGACCAGCGTTTTATTTTGTAAGCGTTTATAAAAATTTCTACTACATTCCAGTCTACTGCAATCAGCAAGTTGTAAATCTGGACTGATAGATCCTAGGAATCTCGACACGTGAAGTACACAACATTACTCATCAGCCCCGTTTCACCGCGAGCGCCTCAATCAGATAATGGTCCCACTAGTAAGAAACTTTTAGAGTACCGAACACGATGAATCAGTGATCACTGTTTCCATATTTCAACTCAATTGCTTGAGTTTGTAGACCCACTCTCGCAACATACTCTAAAGCTGTGCAGAGATTCGTTGAGTATTACTGGCTCCGCTAGAATCTGTATTCCTAGTTCGTTTCGTTCTTGGTCATACCTTTCCTTGCAGTAGCCTAGTTTCCGCGTAACTGAAAGTTCTCAGGCCAACTTACCAATGCTCTTTACAGCACCTAGTTACTGCTTAGCCGACTAAAGATGATGTGCACTGGCTTGATGCCTTACAGTACAGCACGAGATTTTGACTGAAGGGGCTGTCAGCACAACAAATCTTAGGTGAAGGTGTTTTTTTGAATGCGTAGACACCATATAATGAAGACCGAGCATATACCCTCTTTATCACATTATTATTTCATCTCATATCTATATATCATATTAAATCTCAGTGGAAGACCAGCAGAACCGCCTTGCTGTACAGAGGAGTGCACGACATTAGCAACAATCGCCTGGTCTGCCTGATGTACGTAGTCTATAAGCTGTTAACTCGAGTCCTCCTGAATAGGATCGGCAGAACGCTAGATGACGTACAGTCATGCGAACAAGCAGGATTTCAGAGAGGATTCAGTACGATCGACCACATACACATCATTACGAAGCTTATCGAAGTGTCGCGAGAGTACAAGCTGCCGCTGCACGTTCACCTGAAGAAGGCATTCGACTCTGTCGAAACTGAAGCGATCGTCGAAGTCCTGCTCGTTCAGGGCGTTCCTACTGTGTACATCAGAGTCCTTCGAGAGCTGCAGAGGGGATTCACGACAAAGATCTCGCCATTCTACAACAATTTCGTTGCCAAAGTGAACAGAGAGGTTCGATGAGAGGGTACTATATCCCCGGTTCTCTTCTGCGCCACCCTTCAAAACGTCATTCGACAAATAGAATGGGAAGACATGAGAGTGAAAGACGACAGACGGCACCTACATCATCTAACCGAGCGCTAGCCAGGCAGAGCAAATGCTTGCTGGCTTCGATCGTGTATGTGGAACATTGGACTGCAGCTGCATCTTACGAAGACGATGTTCATGAGGAACGGACAAGTTTCTGACGCCTCACGAAGAAGTCAACATGACCAACTAACTAGCGCCGGAGCTGGGAAGGAGGATGCGAGCGGCTTGAGAAGCTGTTAAGAGAGTCGTGGAGAAGACGCAGAACGTCGGGTTCCGTACCCACCTTTTCGACTTCACTGTTCTTCCTGCCCTAAAAGACGAATCAGAGACCTGGGCTCTACGAAAGCAGGATGAACAAGCGATCAGTGTCGCGTAGCGGGGAATCGAGAGGACAATGCTCGGAGTGATACGACTCACGCAAATGAGAGAAGGCCTCGAGACTTCCGAGCTTCGCCGACGTTCGAAGACCAGGGACGCTGTCGCATAGGCCAAGTCGTCGAAAATTAGGTGGGCCGGCCACGTAATGCGTTTCGCAGACACCGAGTGGACGAGAGCCATCACCGACTAGACTCCACGGGATGTCAAGAGAACACCAGGATGCCCACCTACGCGTTGGTCGGACTTCGTCAAAGCCCTGAATAAACAATGTGACGCTCTTCGTGTCCCTCGTGCGAAAAGGATTCTTTAGATACCCTGGCACGTGGCATGGACGTGTTCAGACGCTGCTGGTGCCCGCTTGAACAACTCGATGATCAATGGGACGACAGATGATATAAGTGATAAATGAGAAATTTCGTGTATCAGCACTGTATCATTACAGCAGCGAAATCGAAGGTAACTAAAACTTTTCTGTCTCTTACTAATTTGTGACACCAAAGGGGAATCTTCATAGTTAGAAAAGCAGCTTCGACGAAGGCTCCGCAGAAAGCGATATTGGGGATGACCGACTAACAGTGATCAATTTTTAAACCGGAGGTGGAGAATAACCCTACCCACAGTAACTCTAGGACAAGCGGTTAGTTAGTACATAACTTGATGCCCTCAGAATAGTAGTTTTAAAGTTTTAATATAACATTTTTAGTGATAGTTCATGAGTATGCGGCGCAATTACTACACGAGCACATCCAAAAACGCCACATGCTTTCCATTTAAGATGCTCTAGAAATACTATTGTGGAATGAAGCTCACTATTCTATAATACTTTTTGGATTCCTTTCATTAGATTTCTGTGATAACATTTTGTTCGTAACTCTATTTTCTGTTTTCTGGCCAATTTTTGGTCATTTTCCCAGAAAACAGAAAACAGAAAAAATTTGTCAAAAATGGCCAGAAAATCAGAAAACAGAAAACAGAAAACAGAAATTCCGCCCATCCCTGCTTGCGGGAGCAGCTCGAAGTACAGCATGCCCTTGGCGTCCCACCAGCAGCAGAGCATGATTTTCAGCGGGTGTTCCCTGTCCTCGAGGATCGTGTCGCCGCTCTCGAAACGATTGAACCAGCGCCTGACTGTGCGTTGGGACACTGCATCCTCCTTGCACGCTCTGCAGGTGTTGGCGACCGCGGTGACCGTGTCGTTGCCCAGCAGCCACTTGTAGTACACGAACGTACGGATTCGACCTTGGTCCATTTTAGCTTGTACTGGTAGCTAGACGCGGCGACTGCGCCTTACATACCCCTAGCGTGGAACTCTGGAGAACCTAGAAAGTTTTTACACTTGCCTGATATTATAGCACTTCTAACGAAAATTAAAGAATTTTGAAAATTTTCGGACAGGAATTATTGGGCAGCCTGGTATAACAGCCGCTCATCGAAGCCGACGGACGGTTTCGCAGGAGTATTCCATAGGCCTGAGAGCTCTTGCAAATGGGGGAGTGAGCGACAATTTCTGAACCGGAACGCGGTTCAGAAGAGCCCTTCTGTTGCTGAGGGCTTCGCGGCGGTATACCAAAGGCCTTAGAAATAGAAATGGTATGGAAGGTAGGTTACTACAATACTAAGGCAATTACAATAAAGGGGAACAATAATCATGGATCTAGGAGAATTTGCGGTTCAATTTTTTGGGAACCGTGGCAAGGAGTAACATTCGAACGTGAGGCAACCTCCCAGCTGCAATGTTTTGTAGAATGCTCAAGTTCGGCAAGCTCGATTGATTTGGGGAAAGAACGCGGTAGGTAGTCAATTCCTGACGGTGGTGAATTCAATTCCTGATGTGTTAGTTTTCACAGTTACTATAACAGCCAGACACCATTAGGCTTGATGCTGGTAGAGTAAAACATACCACATGAACAGTCAATCACCAGTTTCATGACAAAAAGCCATCCACACGAATGGATTCAATAAAAGACTATCCGTCTAGCGAAAAAATATCAAAGTTTTTATGTATCAAAGTTTATGAAAGTTGTTCTTCAGTCTTTAACTTCTCTGTGATCCTGTGTTATTTGAAAATCTATCCAGGAGGAGCATTTCAATTTTCTTTCATACCGTAGCGAATTGAATAATGTATCAATACAAGTCAGACTCACACAGACTAGAAACATCCATTCTGAAGTAGTCACCTGAACTTCCAAAGTGCATCCTCCATCCCTTACCGTGGAAAGGAGAGGAGAAGCGTGCGATTTCGGGAATCGAACGTGGTCGCAGCGCTTTATCCTTCCCAGACAAGTCTGATACCAATTCGCCGACACCGGAGGGATGAAAGCTTGGTTGGCCTGGGCGGGAAATCCGAACCAGGAACCCGGTATCAGGTGCAGGCGACAGTCGGCGCCTCCTCCGACTGCGCTACACGCGCCCATCAATGGAAATGCAGAAACTAATTGGTGCAATTACGTGAGCTGCTTCGCATGAAGTAGACGACATCTAACTAATTCTGTTAGCACTCCCGCTCTCTGCTCCGCGTCAAAGCTATTTTTTCAGCCGTAATGATTCCCAGAAGAAGACACTACCGTAGTTCGTTTTTCTACGCAGCTGAAGTGCGACAACGTCAGGTTTATCGGTTATTTTGTTGTGGCGGGCAAATATATGAAATTAGAATATTAGAAAAATAATGGGCTGCTTCGTGACCTATAATCCAAATGTCCCAGCAATAATAAAAACCCTGCAATTGTCTGTTCCTAGAAGGAAAATGTTGTCGCTAATCAATCCCATAGGGATTCATACGTGTTCTCCAACAAACGTGTTCTCATGTCATCCTGTCCTTCACTTGAACTTGCTAGGTTGTCTCCTTCTTCAATTTTAGACTGTCTCCATGATTTTAGAAATTGCCAAAAAAAGCTTTTAAACTAAATAAGTGCTAACATCTCAGCTTACTGCAAGTTGTTGTTTCGAATCTTGTGTAGGGAGACCGGTGAACTGCATATAGATGGCCTTTATTTCGCTATATTACCGCAACTTACACCATTCCGAAGAAATTTGCAGAAATACAAACTATTTTCTTTAGCCATTTCGTCGACACAAATAAAGTCGACAAAATATTCTCTCCGAAAATTCAATTCTGCTTTCAATCCCATTACGTCGTATGATGACGGTACAACGGTTACGGCTCTGTGCTGTGCTACTCGAGCCACTATTCAGCTTAAATTACAGTCTATCCTAGATGGTTGTAAAGATAAAGGTTGGAAGGCGACGTTACTCACTCTCTATTGGGATGCGCCACGCATTCTACTTCTACGGGATGTCGTGGAGGCGATTTGAATGCGTATTTGGTCATGCAATGACTTGCGGTGGCCACTGGCCAGCCGATGAACAAGTCAGCGCTCTAACCTTTCCAGAGAAGTCTGGAACCAATTTACCGACGCCGGAGGTATGGAAGGCTTGGTTGGCCTGTTCGAAGAATCCGAACCAGGAACCTGGTATCAAGTGCACGCGACAGCCAGCACCTCCTCCGACTGCGCTACGCGCGCCCTCAGATGGTTATCACAATTTCCTATTCGAGGAAATTTGGAACAACTTTCCCTAAATTTTTTAGCCTAGCAGCCCGATTAAGTACAACGTTTTAGAAAACCTTTTTTCAAAAAACTCTTATTTCTGAAAAATAACTATAAGTTGCTCTAAAGCAGCAAGAATCATTTAGTGCATTGAGAGAAGAAAACGCGCCATGTACTCGCAGCCTGTTGCGATTTTTGTTCGATTGATTGTGCAAATGCAGTTTACATGGAGCATCAAAGAGAAGATATGCGTGTTATTTACAGTTGTTCTTGTTGCATCGTTTATTGGTGTGAAACTCAACACTCAACCAATAAAAATCGCGACGTCTTGGACGAGAGCATGGTCCAATCTTTACCTTTGGTGTTAAAAATAGCAGTTTCCCTGCTCTTTAAAACAGGGTTTTAACCATTTTTTTCCTAGAGAAATAAGAAATTCGCAACATGCCAAAAGTACTAAGTATTTTCAAATTTACAAGAGATCAGCAAAAAATTACTCTAAATTTTTTTGAAGAGTCTATAGTTAATCCGGAAAAAGCTCGTTCAGATTTGAAAAGTGTTCAGTTCGGATCCAAAAGCATAAGGCTCGCTTGGAGTGTGTCCAGTTTGACATAAAGATCTCCACATTTGACGTGAATGGTGTCCGATTTAATTTTAATAGCGTCCGATTTGACGTGAAAATGGTATATTAAAACAAAAAACGATAAAGGCGCTATTTATTAGGTTGTAACGAAATATATGGCACTGAACCACTGTAAATTTAAACAGTTAATATCTCGGCTTGTAGGCAAGTTTATTAATCGAAATAAAACCATCTGATTCTACACATCTTTGCCAACGTGACACAACCTTTTTTGTCTAATAGTCTCCATGTTCTCTCATCTTGAAACCTCGGCATCGTTATCAGCTGTGATGTTTTTGCTTCTGTGCCAGCGAGGTTGGTAGGTGGAAACTTTATTCTAGGCCTGACGTTTCGACCGTTTCGTCGTCTTCAGAGGCCTAAAGATGGCTCGACGTTTTTAGTGATTTGAAGGCTACCCGACCAAACGCCCCCCCCCCCCGCACTGCCATTTTTGACCTAAAGTCAAGAACGGCGCGAAACTCAAGAAATGTTGAAGATGAACTCACACGAATTTCCACCACTGAGTGTAGCAATCGCTACAACTCGATGTTAGCAGACCAGTAGCGAATGAGACTCACTGGAACCCATTTCACTCGTGGTCGTTGAGCTCGCCTCGCAGAGCGGTGCAAACGGGAGCAGATCATTTGTGATAGACAAGCACTCATTTCTGTTGTTCATACTAGGATTTCTGGTAGAAATCCAAAGCGCTTCGAGCGCTTTGCGCGAAGAAATCTCGGCCTCGAACGCCAAAATCTTGCACTAGATATCAAAGTCATTACCGTTGTGAACTTCAACTCTGTGCTTGCCGAGTGGTGTTAAAAGATTACCACGTCGTTTCCCAGCCAGGTGTTCTTTGATACGTATCCCAAGCGGTCTACTAGTCTCCCCAATATATGTGTTACCACACTCACTACACCGAATCTGATAAATTACTCCACTTTTTGAGCAGTCGTCAGTTCTAGTGTGTGGGCAGATAACACAATTATCTAAACTAAAGTATCACAAGGCATAATTACCTTTTTTGTATTAAAAATATAAAAAAATTTTCATTGAAAATATATAATAATATAATTAATTAATTAATTATATTATTATATATTTTCAATTACCAACAGGATGCACTTTCGGCATCCTGTTGGTATTTGAATATTTTCCCTACCAAGAAGTCGCCAAGATGCTTGAAGAAATGGTAGTCTGTTGGGGAGAGGTCGGGAGAAAACGGAGGATGTGGTAGAGTTTCAATGCTCAGCTCATTCGATTTCTGCAACGTCATTCGTGCTACATGGGGGCGAGCATTGTAGTGCAGAAGGAGAACTCGCCTTCGGCTTACCAAGGCCGGCCGGATATCCTTCAACTTTTTCATCATTTCTTCAATTTCAATGCAGTACTTCTCTGCCGTGATGGATTCACCGGGAGGGAGGAAGCTGTGGTGAATAATTCCCAGCGAACACCACCATACTGTCACCATTACTTTCTTTTGGTGCAATTCCGGCTTCGCAAAAACCTTGGGGCTCTCATCGCTGTCCACCCACTGTGCCGATCGTCGCCTGTTGTCGTACATTATCCATTTCTCGTCACAGGTTACGATGCGATCAAGGAATGGGTCCGTTTCGTTCCGTAGAAGCAGTGCGGACGAGATGTCATATCGTCGGTTTCTTTGCTTCTCAGACAGCTCGTGAGGCACCCATCTTTCCAGCTTTTTGGTCTTTCCAAATTCCGTCAGATGCCGGGCAGCTGTGTTGTGACTGACGCCAAGAACCTTCGCTATCTCTCTGGTAGCTTTGTGTGGATCCTCCTCTACCACATCTCTCAGCTTGTCCTCATCAGCACCACTATGCCTCCCACGACCTTCATGTTCTTCCAAGCTCTCATCTCCATTCCGGAACTTCTGATGCCAACGATACGCCGTCCGAATTGTGGAACATCCTTGACCGAATGCGGCGTTGATCTTCTCGTCCGCCTCCTTAGCTGTAGTGCCCAGCTTGAATTCATACAAGTAAATGCCTCGGATTACCCTTTTGTCCATCTGCAAAAAAGTCAATAAAACTCTAAAGTATTCCCACTTTTACATAGAAAATTTGGTACTCTCCGGTAGACCAAAGTTTGCGCTTCTAAATGATATGCCACTTGTAACGATTTGTTCTTGATCAAACGCGTAAAGACGCGCCAAAAAATGGCGCGAACCAGTGCCATTTAATTCGTTACGACCTAATAATTCCCATTTATTGAGCTACACGCATTTTACTTAAGTGGTGTAGTGAATGGGATTTGAATGTGTGGCCCACGCAATACTTGTGCTAGACAGTCGATGAATAGCCGATGTGCAGCCGATAGAAAAGCTATTGCATCACTCTTTCCAGACAAGCCCGGCATCAATTGTCCAACACCGATGAGGTGGAGAACCTGTCTGGTTTGGGCGGGAAACCCAAACCAAGGGCCTGTCCTGCGAGAGCCAGCTGTTTCCGACTCAGCTACTACACGAACTGGAGGGGGTCTAAAAACAAAAAGGATAGACATCGGTTTGCTAAACATCTTTTTGAAAATTACCGCACCATGAGACACTATGGAAGCATTCTGAGTGTCTAATAGGCTGTCGCAAAACTAATCTTCGTTTCAAGGTATGTATGAATAATTAAGTTTCTACCCTAAATCGTTTCAAGGGTAAGCCACACATACCGTTCGCTAGGTTTTTTCTTCTTTTTCAAAAAAAAAAAAACTCATGTGGATGTCCCTCTAATTTTTCTAGTCGACTTTTTCCATTGCTCCATAAAACCATGAACCGGCACGACTATCGATTCATCATGCTTTACGAATTCAAATTGGGACATTCTGCGGTAATCTTAACAACGCCTTTGGTACGGACTGTCCTTGCGAGCGAACGCTGAGGCTCTGCTTCAAAAAATTCGCTTTTGGCGATTTTGATCTCGAAAAAAAAGCCGGGTCATGTCTGCAGGTCGTTGCTTGACGATGAAATTCTGAAGGGAGCCGTCGAAGCAAATCGGGAGACTAATACAAGTTTGTCAGCAGAGGACCTTTTCGTACATCATGCTATGGTAGCAAAACATTTGGAGAGAATGGGCAAGATGAAGAAGATGTCGAAATGGTGCCTCATGAGCTCACCGATGAGCAGCGTCTGGCTCGTCTCGACACTTGCTCCAGCCTGCCATTTCGTTTTAAAAATGAGCCTTTTCTAAGCCGGATTATAAATTTTATAAGGAAGACGTGCACGACATTGGCAACTATCGCCCGATCTGCCTGTTGTCCGTAGTCTACAAGCTGTTCACTCCTGAATAGGATTAGTAGAACGCTGGACGAAGGACAGCCATGCGAACAAGCAGGATTTCGGAGAGGATTCAGCACGATCGACCACATACACACCATCACGAAGCTCATCGAAGTGTCGCGAGAGTACAAGCTGCCGCTATACCATCCGTTCATCGACCTGAAGAAGGCATTCGACTCCGTCGAGACAAGCGATCCTCGAAGCCCTGCTCACTCAGGGCGTTCCGACTCAGTACATCAAAGTTCTTCGAGAGCCGTACAGTGGATTCACGACCAAAACCCTTTCTCACGATTCTACAACGACGTCGTCGTCGACGTGAGGAGAGGGGTTCGGCAAGGGGATACCATATCCCCGAAGCTCTTCAGCGCCACCCTCGAAAACGTCATGCGCGAACTAGAATGGGAAGACATGGGAGTGAAGGTCGACGGCCGGCAACTGCACCATCTTCGCTTCGCTGACGACATCGTGCTCATAACACCGAGCATCAGTCAGGCGGAACGAATGCTGGCCGACTTCGATCGTGTATGTGGAAGCGTTGGACTGCAGCTGAATCTTACGAAGACGATGTTCATGAAGAACGGATGGGTTTCTGATGCCCCATTCTCGCTCAACGTAACGAACATCTCCGAATGCTTCAGCTATGTGTATCTGGGTCGCGAAGTCAACATGGCCAACGACCTAGCACCAGAGCTGAGCAGGAGGAAACGAGCGGCTTGGGGAGCTTTCAAGAGCGTCGAAGAAGTCGTGAAGAAAACGAAGAACGTCCGACTCTGTGCCCACCTAATCGGCTCCACTGTTCTTCCTGCCCTAACATACGCCTCAGAGACCTGGGTTATACGAAAGCAGGATGAACACGCGATCAACGTCGTGCAACGTGGAATCGAGAGGACGATGCTCGGAGTGACACGACTCACGCAAGTGAGAGAAGGCCTCCGGAGTTCCGAGCTTCACCGACGTTCGAAGATCAGAAACGCTGTCGCATGGGCCAAGTCGTCGAAAATTAGGTGGGCCGGCCACGTTATGCGATTCGCAGACACCCGCTGGACGAGAGCCGTCACAGATTGGATTCCGCGGGATGTCAAAAGAACACCAGGACGCCCACCAACGCGTTGGTCGGACTTCTTCGTGAAAGCCCTGAACGACCGATATGACGCTCTTCGTGTCCCTCGAGCGAGGAGGATCCATTGGACCACTCTGGCACGCGACAGGGACGAATGGAGACGCTGTTGGCGCCCGCTCGAGCAAGTCGATGATCAACGGGACGACAGGTGATACAGGTGATTATAAATTTTGATGAAAAACAGGTTCTTTAAGGTGACAGGAAAAGAAAATTTGCCTGGGTAGATAAGGATGCCCTCTAACATCCTTTCCTAAACCCGCACTTTCGCCCTGAAAAGTTTTGCTTACTTATGGAGGAGTTGTAAAGATGTAATCCATTACAGCTTTTCGCAAGCTGGTCAGGCAGTCACAGCAAGGTCTTGCAGCTGTGATTTAGACAAAATGTATGGGATGTTGTAGAAGTTGTGGCCGCGCAGTGGTGAATAGATGGGTCGCTCCTGTTGCAGCACAACCAAGGCACCATCGGCGAAAATTGACCCATTTAGGTATCGAAGTTCCCCCACATCCATCGTATTCTAGCGATCTTTCCCCCACTGACTATCACTTTTCCGAGCTCTCGATTCCCATTTGCGTCAGAAACGATTCACTAATTTGGCCGATATTGAATGTGCCCTCCTTGATTTTGCTAATTCCTGTGATCTCAGTTTTTACTGTAAAGGGTCAGATCCATTACTTTTTGGTTGGCAAAAATGCAACTCTTGTACTTTTTCTTCGATTAATAAAGTTCTATTTATGCTGAGTTATAGCAGTTTGAGGTAAGTGGTCTGTTTCGGCGAATAATTTTGCGGCAGCCTAATATTTTCCATATACATGATTATGTTTCTGCTTTTCTGTTGCTGTTTCATTTCAATTTCTAGTCTCGTGGTGACAGTCTTAACAAAAACGCTATGGTTACTTCTTCTACCAGTGCTCAAACATTGGAGGAAACCTATTCTCCCATGAATTGTGGCGAGCTGCTGTGTTGTTTTAGGCTTTAATGAAAGAACACGATAGCAAAATGGTCATTGTGCGGCAAAATTGTTGAAAGCTTTCTTTTCTTACACAGGCAAATAAATAAATAAATAACCAATGCTTTGGAAGTCCATATCTCAGTCTTGACCATTTACACATCGGAGAAATTCTATTTTTCTATGCTTCCATATAAGCTTTAACAACAGCTTTAAGGTTTAAGCTTTTAACTTTGTAGCATTATTCATATTTTATTAAAAGAAATTATGATATAGTTTTTTGAATTTTTTTAGTTGAGCGGCTCGATTGAGTGTAACAATTTAGAAACTCTTTAGTGAAAAATGAAATAGAATTGTGTTAAGAAAGCGGTTTAGCATTAATGAAAATTTGTAATAATTAGATCAATATATAATAATTAGATCAATATATACTGTTTTTCGAACAAGACCCAACTTGCAAGCAACAGCCCGCGACTGCTCCCACTGGGCTACCTGCTCGCTCGTCTACTGTATTCGGGGCCAATTTTAAATGCATGACAATAAGTCTATTGTAAAGCGTACTCATTCCGAATAAAGACAATAGCGGTGTTTCCAAGAATGATAGCATTTTGAAAAAGAAGCAATGGGTAGCAGTGATTAGCGGCGTCGAGAGTCATTAGAGCTAAAGTTCACTGTGCCCTTCTCTGGAATCTGAAGACTGTTTAATGCAATGTTGACATTCCTAGCGCGAAAATCCAGTATGTCAGCCTGTGTTATTGCTGCTACTGTCAAGGCTTAACCACACTTTCGAAGAGTCCAATCACCTCGTACCATGTCGTGCATCATTAAACATCCCGGTGCAAAATTATATTAGGGGGGGGGCCAAAAGTAATGAGACAAATTGAAAAAAAATTCTTTATCTCTTTATAACTCAATTACAACTCAACGATGCTAAGGAATGTATTTGCCATTAATGGCAATGACCTTGCTGCCATCGCTCAGCCAACTTCCTGATCCCATCCTTCCACAACTGCTTGGGCCAGGTGTTGATTAACTGCTCGATATAGTTGTCGAGGACTGCTTGGGTTCTCGTGTCCCTTCCGACCAGGAAGTCCTGTAGGCTCAAGAAGTAGTGGTAGTCGCATGGAGAGATGTCCGGCGAATACGGTGGGTGAGGCATGTAAACGCCCAAAGCCCAGCCGGCCAAGCTTATCCGTGGTCACTTGTTTCCGATGGGGTGCGGCGTTGTCGAAGAGGAGGACCTTCTTGGAGCGCTGCGAATGAATGAGGGCGAGTCGCCGACCCATCTCTTCTATTTCGTTCACCATGGCCCTGGAGTTCATCGTAGAGCTCTTGGAAAGCAGCTTCCGGTAAAGCGATCCATGGGCGCAGACCCAAAACATCCAAAGGTGCTTCTCGCCGTGAACAACTCGCCGGCAACAGGTCACCAAGCCTCACACAGACTCGCTGCTTGGCAGGGTTAAGGTAGAAGACGTACTTCTCATCTTGCGTGAATATTGAGCCCAGGCTGCTCGGGGTTGGGAATTGGGCGAGATTTGCGCGACACAGGTCGACTCGTCAGACTGGGGTTTCGGCATGCTTCTAGAAAGGGCGAAACTTCTCAGATGGGCTTCATTATTAGCATACAAACATACAAATAAGATAAGCACAAAACCAGACTCCAGCCACGAGATATGTGGAAACGGCATGGGGTGTCTCATTACTTTTGCCCCCCCCCCCCCTAATAGGTTCACCCCCGGTTTGTCCATTACTTCTCGAAGAACCCGTTATCGAGGCTCAGTGATGCGACCATCGTATTCCTCACTATCGCAAACTTCTATAGAAGAATTCTAAGCAAGCAATCTCATCAGTGCAGGATACCACGAACATTTATTGAAAATTTAACGAATGGAGACCGGTGCAAAAAAACTCACTTCATAAAAAACCTGATTAATCACAAAAGTACCTACAGACAATGTAAGATTAGTACATCGTCACATAACCTATTTCAATCGCAAATTCTACTTGGCATACTACTGATAAGGTTATCAACAACAGTTTACTCTATATTGGTCCAAGCATCGAGTATGGCGTTCTTCAGATCAGAAACCGAAGTGTAAGTGGTTCCATTTCTCTACTTTGTGTAAAGAAAATCCTAGAAGTTCTCTATCGTGTTGAGATTTGGGAAACAACTAGGCCTCTCCAGAAGTTGAATTGTGTTGAAGTTGAGCCAATCTGTTAAGACCCTACAAGTTCTCTATCGGATTGAGATCTAAGAAACAACTTGGCCACTCCAGAAGCTGAATTGTGTTTGAGTTAAGCCAATCTGTTAAGACCCTACAAGTTCTCTATCGGATTGAGATCTGGGAAACAACTAGACCACTCCAGAAGTTGAATTGTGTTGGAGTTAATCCAATCTGTAGCTGACTTTGACAGTGTATGGATGCATTATTTTGTTGGAAAATAAGGTTGCGCCTACGAAATCTTCTGGAATATGGCAGAAGGGGATCCGCGAGCAATTTCTGGTAGTCTTCACTATTCGTACTACACGAGACGAACTCCAAGGCAACAAGTCAGTATCCAGAAAACGCAGCCCAAACTATGAGACTTCCACCGCTAAGGTTGCGTGTGGAGAATACTCTCTGTTCTTCCTTCAGATCTCCCCGTGTGTCTGTATCCGTAGGAGGTCCTCCGCAGACGCAGAAGGTGCTGTTGTAAGCCGTCCTTAGCAGACGGCTCTTATCTCTAGCAGACAGCTACCTTGGACGGCCAGCTTTCGATTCTTGCTTGCAGGCTTCCGTGTCCTTCGGATAGCAATTGGTGCAGTTCAACGACCTCCCTAGCTCAGCTGCGATCTTCCTGGTTTAAAGGCCGGCCGCATGAGGAACATCGACTTGATTGCTCACATGTAGAAAGGTTGATGCTCTTTGCCTTTGTATTGGTTGATAGCAGACATGCTTTTCGTTACATTATTGACCGATATATACCGAGTTTTGCGCGAGAAAATGGTGGGAGTGGGAAATTACTCAAATGAACCTATATTTTGCACATCAAGGGTAAACCTATAATTTTGCACCAGGATGTATTAGGTTAGTTCTGGCAATCTTTGTGCAACCGCTTTTCGTTCGTTTATTACTGAATCAATATTCAACATACATATTAACTTCGCATTTTTATATAACATCTAACCGGAGTTCTCGGATCTATATGACGGAATAAAATGTGTATCACCGAGGACTAATAATGGGGCTTCTTCGAAGACTTCGACAAGTATGTCGAAAAAGCAATTCCGATCCAATTTCGAACTGGGCCAATTCGCTGTCGAAACGGCACGGAGAATCAATCAAATAGTGTTAGAGGAAGGATCGTGCTACGATGGCTCGAGAAACTCTGTTCTGGAGATTTCAACCTTGAACGTGCACCCCGAAGCGGCAGACCTACGGCAATGGAGGACGACGATTTGAAGGCCTCCGAGGAAGATAATCCATCGCAAACACCCCGTGAGATTACGGAAGGTCGGGAAGCCAGTAAAACTGCTGTTATGCTTTTAAACGCCTAGAAAAGGTGAAAATGGTCGAATAAGTGGGTGCTCCACGATTTGAGTGACCGCCAGAAATTGTCGCGTTTCGAAATCTGTTCTTCTTTGCTTCTCCGTAATCAAAACGACCCGTTTTTGGATCGATTCGACCCACGTAGTGAAAAGTGGGTTCTGTGCGAAACCGAAGACGATCAGGAAAGTGGGCCGATGTTGACGAACCCCCAGGCACTTCTCGAAGCCGAAATTCCGCTAGACAAAAACGATGGTAACAGTGTGGTGGGCGGCTGCTGGTGTGGTTTACTACAACTTTCTGGAGCAAGGCGGAATCAGCACCGCTGAGCCCTACTGTAACGAGATAGACGAGACGAAAATTGCGTGAGCTGCAGCCGGCACTGGGCAGCAGAAGAGATCCTATTCTGCACTACAACGCCCGCCCAAGTTTCTCAACTCGCCATGCAAAAATTAAACGAACTAGGACTTGAAGTTCTGCCTCAACAGCTACTCATCAGACCTTGCCCCAACCGGCTACTACCTTTTTAAGCATTTTCACCAAAACTTCATCGCTTGTAGAACCTTCACAAATCAAGAGCACGCAAAAACAGTGCTTCTAGAATTGTGTCGCATCTCGACCGCCCAGTTTTTTCAATCGTGTTGAAAAAAGCATGCTGATTTGAGCGGTGTTTATTTTGACTGATTGCCGTGAGTATGGAGAAAGTTATGGTCGATGAGGTGGACCGCCAGTACATTCCTGCCAACCTAATAATTCACAAAAAACAAGGAACGACGTTCTTTGTGTAACTTTTGTAGCTCCTGAAGTTAATGGTAAACTGCGTTTCCCGCTGCTCTCTTTATAAAAAACTATCTAGGCCTGAATGCTTTTTACTTCTTTCAGTCAGGCTGCAGGTCAATTGGCCGTCTGTTTTAAATGTGCGTATAACTTGTTGTGTGCGAATTCTAAACATCACTGACTAATGAGGTTATGATTTTTGACTGCTAAAATAAGGACAATTTACTTGAATCTGATGCAAAAGGAAGAGGAAGCGTGAAAGGTAATAGGCACCATCTTCAGCACACTGGCGGATTATTTATTGGATCGCACAATTTGAGCTAACATCTCCAGTCGTTTTCATGTTTTGCTAGTGCAGATATACGAGGTGAAGTCTGAAGTGTTGCAGGTATACGAGGTAATGGAAAAAGAATGCTCTCGTTCCGTAATCGAGGACCGTCAAATTGCCGCAATAATTATATTTATTGTGGGTCTGCAATTTGTCTTCAATTTGCTCACCGTTCTAAACGTGATGTCACTGTGTTAATTGCACTGTAGTTTTAAGATTTCGCTCACAGGCACACTAGCCAACGTGCTAGTTGCTACTACAACTATACGATTGCCAACAATGAGAAACTCGTTCGGACGCCTGCTATCAAGCCAGTCTACAGCAGATGCTATACTTTGCTCGATTTTCGCTTTTCTTTACTCACCTATGGTGTTTTTGTAAGTTGGTTTTATTGAATTCTTCCCCTACCAGCAGCATGGTCCATGGTACATGGTTCACCACGGGCTACCCTTAGCTCCGGGTTATATAAGGTTTTACGTCCTCTCCACCATACTTTGTATACTACGTATTGCTAATAGTAGGAAGGCACAGCGAAAGGGGATAAGCTTTACAGTGCCTCCTTTCAAATAATCAGCGTCGGATTGCTAGTGAACTCGTTCAAATCTGCCCCTCTTGCTGTCGCCTCTTGATGAGGCATATTCTTATGGCTCATATCAAAATACAAAGGTCAAACACTCGTAGATTATACAGTTGTCTTAATTCACCTAATGTGGCAGCAAATATTTGCGGACACCTACCTCTGCGGAACCGAGGACTCTAGAGAAAAATTGAATGAGTTTTTAGAATCCACTGAAAACTTTCCACAATATACATCTAAATTTTGTCTTGTCAATGCTAAATTTACAGGGAAATTCGACTAAAGAAAAATGGTCATGACGTAATGGATGGGAAACACCTCAATGCAATAGATCATCAAAACTCATGCATTATAAAAGAACTGATCAATGCTTTGTTGGATACCCCTTCCTCTTGATCACAGCAGATATCGGTTCTGCAGTGTGTCGACCAACTTCATGTATCGCTTCACTGGGGAAGCATTCCACGCTTCCTTGATGAGTGCCTTCAATTAATTCAGATTCTTCGGTCTTAAGCGCTTGACCGCTTTGAACACACCAGAGGTGTTAAAAAAATCAGGAGATTGCGCCGGCCACTTGAAAGCCTTGATCCCTTCTGCCTCAAGCTACTGCTTCACCTTTCTGCTGGTATGCTTTGGATCATTGTCGTGCTGGAAAATATTCCTTGCAAACGCATGGATTTATCACATTTTCCAGAATGTCAGCACACAGGTGCTGTTCCATAGTTCCGAGGATTCGATGTACTAGCCTGGGTCGGCGTCTATTCACTGCCGCCCACACCACAACGAGCCTCCTCCTCCTTTGACAGAGCGTAGTGTGCAGTTGGGATTGAATTTCTCACCGAGACGTCGACGAACATAGCATATTCTGCCAGATCCGAGCCAGTGCCACTTCGATTCGTCTGAAAATAGCAATTTTTTCCAACCTTCGGACTTCCACTGCAGATGTTCTCTTGCGAATCTGACTCGTGCTACCGATTCTACGATGAGAATATCGGCTTTAAACGAGCAACGTGTCCTCTGAATCAAACCAAGCTAAACGATTTCGAATGCTTCGAACCGGTGGTACACTGATCCGCAACCATTTTTAGAGATCGTACGTGAGAGATAGTTTCAGAATCTAAGATCGTTTCGCTATTGTCCTATCCAGTTCTTATGGAACATGCGGCGCATGCAGCGCAATCAGCGAAAGAGCATTCCTCTAAGTGTAACACAAAAAACCAAGATTTTTACTCCATTCAGGCCAACCGAGCTTCTAAATATATGGGTTCAGTGAGTTTGTACAGTCTTGCCTGTAAGGATTTATTTATTTATTTATTTATTTATTTATTTATTAGGATGAAGGATGAAGCACTAAACATTGCCCTGATTAGCGACAGCGAGTTATTGGTCAGGACAAGTATGCATTAAATGGGTGCTCTTTAAAAATAGGATCGATTGTATATCCTTCAATAGAGATCCACGTTTTACTGGTGGTTAACGTTGGTTGTTTAATGCTGGTCTGATTTTTACCTTGAGCCACATTCTCATCGTCTGGAAATTGTACAGTGCCATCTAAACCTAGAATACGCAAAAAAATACAGTTACACAGTTTGTTTTATGTAATTAAATTTTTGTTCAGCGACATAGAAGCACTGAAGTGCTTCTCACCGCATTTTGGGCTATTTTTGCTGATTTGCTACAATATTTGCCTTTTCTCGCGGTTATTTATTGCTTTAAATCGAATGTGTGCTATTTGCTTTCCACTTCGGTTTGAAGAGTTGTTCAGGTGAGTCGCGTACTGAGTCCTTCTTCAGGTAAAGATATCCATTTAATTTAAGTGCGAGGAATACAAGGCTACTCATTATCTTATCATGGACGGTCTCATTCGCACTTATTCTAGTAGTCTACAACATTTGTGAGTTACAATCACCTGATTTGTTATTTTTAAGCAGTGCAGTAGAGGCAGGTAAAGATTATTTACTCAGGTGATTGCGATTTCCTGTACGACAGCAACATATGGGCAATGGTTTACAGTGACGCAAAGGTAATCACTATTTTTATTTATTGTATTTATTTGCTGTATTTGCAGAAGGCAAAGAGAAACACATAGCATGTGCAATACCGCTCCTAATTCGTGTACAATCTACGGTTTGGGACAGATTTTTCCGTCGCAAACCGTCACAATCGCATAACATCGTTCGTGGTCTCCAGCCTTCCTAAGAAGGTAATGCTACAGATTCCCGAGAAAATGTAGCTTAGTGCCTTTTGTCTCCTCTATAGGGCGCAGCACCACTGATGCTCACACCCAAGCGCGAGGTTGGCTGGGCCTGAGCGCTGGTTCGGGTCAAGTCGCTGCATAACTAACCAGAGACGAAAGCGGCAAAATATCAATACTCTCAATTTTCTATAATGTTACATCGATTGAAAAATCGGGGTGAGCTACCGAGTAAGTCCCGAAAATAAGGGAAAATTTGGATTTTTTTTTTAAATTAAGCTGCTTGAAGACGGTGACTAAAAAGGAAATGAACTTTTCTATGACCTGTGCCTAAAAGCCACCTGTGCGCAAAATAGATAAAGCAAGCTTAAATACTGCTACTATATTTTTAAGAAGTTATAGTTCGTTAAATATACAGAAATCGCTTGCTGAACAGAGAAAGGCAAGTATAAAACTTGAACATTTCTTGAAGTTGTGAGGGTTAGTTTAACAAAATAGCACGGTTCTTTGAACGAAATTGAGAAACCACGTTCTTTCATGCATTAGTCATGTCATCATTTTATATGAGAGAGACTGCTGCCTGGAGAAATAAATGAAGAAAACGTTTCTCCTATTTTCTGCAGAACATATCCGGTTTTAGTTGTTTTTGTGGAACCTACTATTATTCAGACGGTAGCGATATGCAGGAAACGAAAAATGCAATTCTTAAGACTTTTAGGACTTAAGACATACTCCGTGAATGCTATATCCTGAGGAAACACCTATAGGTATACGTTTACGATCGCTCCAAGAAAGGTTGTCTTCAACTAGGTCGCTTTTTAATAAAATTAATTTTTTTGCGTATAAATGTATTTGAAGAGAGGAATCGTTTGGTGTAGCCTTTATTTTGAGGAGGTCACTGTGTACGAAGTTATGCGATTGCGGCAGAAAATCTATCGATTGTACGCGAATTAGGAGCGGTGTTGTACGCAATATAATGAGGCAGAAACAGAAATAACATGCAGTAAGATATATACATACAGCGAGCTAGCCATCGGTATCATTTGTCGACTTTTGAAGAAAGCATATCATATCTACGTTATGTTCTGCTAGCAAATCCCTTATACTGCTTTATTGATAACACTTTTTCTAAGCTTGAGGAATGCACTGCCTACTCTATAAGAGAAAATGTTAGCATATGAACCTGTTTTTGGGCGAGTTAACGTGATCTTTAGTAGAGCGCTTTATAATAACAGTTTTATAATAAGTCTTTTGCTAGTGTACCTAAAGTGCACTACTTTGTGAACCCTGCAAGCATCAACGACTTTACGCCGAGAAGCAAGAGACCGAAGTTGAAGAAGCCTGTTTCTTATTGACGAATTAGCAACCACCTCTGCTTTGTCACTCTGAAGAAATATTATGTAAATAGATTGAAGAACGTCCAAGATTTAGGGTAGTTATGCGAGTTATGTAAAGGCTGTGGTTGACGAATTTAAGTTTCCTTCGTACCTTTCCAGACTTCTAAGAAGCAAAAGTCAACGCGGAATGAAGAGCAGAAAAATTTCTTATTGAACGAGCTCGCCTTTGACAATACTAACAAGGAATGTCAATGAACATCCCGTGGAAATTTTAAAAGTGATTTAATTAGGGTTGTAGGGGATTGTATGAGAAGCACCGCAGTGGTTTTCAAATTTTCTGCGCACACCTGGGTAGGTCAAAAATTGCAAAAAACTGTATCACTTCAGTGCGGGTCGATAGAACAATACTGACTTCTGGAACTGCCATGTCGTGGTTAGAACGTAACCTACAAAAGGTTTGGGGCTGGAACAATAGCGTAATTACAGCGATTTCACAATTTGCTTGTTAGCGGTACAGTGACCGAAATGGAACGTTCAGCTGCGTCGCTCACCACCAACGGCTCAGCGAGCGGAAGGCCGAGTGGCTATGGGGGGCGGGCTTGGGGGAAAAGTGTCGCGGATTCGGATTCGGAGGTGCTGCTCCTGCATTGATGGCTTTGCTCCATCCATTTTTATCGATATAAAGTGTATCTTGACTACGGTAGTGTGCCATACTGATACTATAACTTTATTTTAACCTGGATGATATAATATCACCTGTCACCTGTATCACCTGTCGTCCCGTTGATCATCGACTTGCTCGAGCGGGCGCCAGCAGCGTCTCCATTCGTCCCTGTCGCGTGCCAGAGTGGTCCAATGGATCCTCCTCGCTCGAGGGACACGAAGAGCGTCATATCGGTCGTTCAGGGCTTTCACGAAGAAGTCCTACCAACGCGTTGGTGGGCGTCCTGGTGTTCTTTTGACATCCCGCGGAATCCAATCTGTGACGGCTCTCGTCCAGCGGGTGTCTGCGAATCGCGTTACGTGGCCGGCCCACCTAATTTTCGACGACTTGGCCCATGCGACAGCGTCTCTGATCTTCGAACGTCGGCGAAGCTCGGAACTCCGGAGGCCTTCTCTCACTTGCGTGAGTCGTGTCACTCCGAGCATCGTCCTCTCGATTACACGCTGCGCGACGCTGATCGCGTGTTCATCCTGCTTTCGTATAGCCCGCTCGTTTCCTCCTGCTCAGCTCTGGTGCTAGGTCGTTGGTCATGTTGACTTCGCGACCCAGATACACATAGCTGGAGCATTCGGAGATGTTCGTTCCGTTGAGCGAGAATGGGGCATCAGAAACCCATCCGTTCTTCATGAACATCGTCTTCGTAAGATTCAGCTGCAGTCCAACGCTTCCACATACACGATCGAAGTCGGCCAGCATTCGTTCTGCCTGACTGATGCTCGGGGTTATGAGCACGATGTCGTCAGCGAAGCGAAGGTGGTGCAGTTGCCGGCCGTCGACCTTCACTCCCATGTCTTCCCATTCTAATTCGCGCATGACGTTTTCGAGGGTGGCGCTGAAGAGCTTCGGGGATACGGTATCCCCTTGTCGAACCCCTCTCTTCACGTCAATGACGACGTCGTTGTAGAATGGTAAGATCTCACCAAGATGATATAATATAAACACAAAAATAAACATCCGAAGCAACAGCGTTAATAGTACATAATTCGCCATTGAGGAGCTATCTTTGAACATCGGTGGCTCCTATACAGGATAAGTAAAAAAGCCGTGTTTTTTGTGGTTTACAGTAGACCACAAGCACATTCGAATCTAGAAAGAACGAAAACATTTTGGCCGTTCAAAGTAGATTTTTATGCGGCCAAAGTTTTACAAGAACAACAGAAAAATTTGTTTCAGTCGCTTACCTCTTTATGGATGAGTTTATTCGAAAAATCAACTGGACAGCATTTCTCAGCTCGTTGCGAGCTTTCCACAGATGTAATATTGTCCGTATTCAAACTGAAAACCATTTTCACCTTTTCGGCCGCCGAAACAAGTTTGAGGGGGCTGCGCTTCGGCTCGAGTGCGGACACGGCGGCGGGCCGCTCGCTGTCCTTGCGACCTCCCGCGGCACTCCACACGTCGTATATCGCCTATGTACGGTATTCACACTTCCTGCGCCGCGGAACATAGGCTATATACGACATGTGGAGTGCCGCGGGAGGTCGCAATGGCACCGAGCGGCCCGCCGCCGTGTCCGCACTCGGGCCAAAGCGCAGCCCGAAGCTTGTTTCGGCGGTCGAAGAGGTGAAAATGGTTTTCAGCTTACGGACATACGGAATACGGACAATATTACATCTGCGGAAAGCTCGCAACGAACTGAGAAATGCTGTCTAGCTGATTTTTCGAATAAACTCATCCATAAAGAGGTAAGCGACTGAAACAAAATTTTCTGTTGTTTTCGTCAAACTTTGGCCGCATAGAAATCTACTTTGAACAGCCAAAATGTTTTCGTTCTTTTTAGATTCGAATGTGCTTGTGATCTACTGTAGATCACAAGAAACACGGCTTTCGTACTTGTCCTGTACAGGAGCAACCGAAGTTCAAAGATAGGAGAAATACTACGCCGCATATTGAGATTGGACCAATCCCTTGTTGGAAAAAAGAAAATCTAGTCATTTCTCTTCATTTCTCAAAACCATTTTACATGTTTTTTAAAGGCCTTTGTTCCCACAATTGAACAGTAGAATACTGTCTTCTGTAGCAGGCTACTAGTTGGGTAATTCTTAACGGAATCTCCGGTTTCCGCGCGTTTGCGCCTATCTGAAATCGGGCCTTGCACTACAATACCGCCCGCATCGCGCGGTCAAAAAGACGGTTTGCGACGGAAAAATCCGTCACAAACCGTCGCATACTCATAACTCCTTTAATTTTGAGTTGTTTCACAAACAGTTGGTACCGTTCGATTCGCCTCCTCGAGATCTATAAAACAGTGCATAAAACTTTACCAGACCACCGCATTTTCGCTGTGGGTGGCCTAAAAGAATAGCTGCAGCAGGCTTTTGCGATTGGAGCACCTTATTTTCCAAGAAAAGTACTGGAAAGTGTAAAGCCTTCAAGACTATCTTGCACCGTTTGGAGAATTTTATATGAAATTTCCGGCCGTCCTACCTAGGATTTGCTCCGAGCAGTCCGACGAGCGTTTGGAGTGTGCCGTACACAATGCACGAAGGATCGAGCCTATCAATCGAGTGACCGGAAGCGGTTCAAATGTCGTGCTAAACAGCAACGCTTACCCTCCTTAGGTGCTTTACTGCACTGGCAGCAGCTTATACAAATGAAGAGGTTTTAAGAAGCGAGAAGAGAGAGTGCGCAGTGCAAAATTCATATACAATAGAACCGTGTTTGAAATTAGGTTAGATTAGAAATTTCCGCCCGCCCTACTCAGGAATTGCTGTACTCTGTTCCGGGAGGCTTTAGTGTACGCTGTGAACAATGCGTATAGAATAGAGCCTATCAATGGAGTGGGGCGATCGCTCGCAAATGCACGCGCGGGCGAGTTCGTAGCGCAATAACTTTATCAAGATCAAATCGTTTCGGCTGCAACTCGAGGACTTTGTAGGCAGTATAAGGTTCTTGACGTGTTCTAAAGCAGAAGGTTGTAGCTCATGAATGGACTAAATTACAGCGCTGCGAAAATGCAGGTGAGGCTTGTGCGACCCAATTTTTTTCCGATTTCGATCGACCACTGCGCGAAGACACGGCGGATCAAGGGCATACAAATGCCTAAGCGAGCAGAACACCTAAGGTGCTTTAAGACGATATGCTCGCAACTCCCCAGCTGCCTAAACTGCCTTAGCCCCATCTGCCATTCTAGGGCGGCGGGCTTTGCGATTGAAGTTTCCCGCCCTCTTACTCGCCCAAGTTTGGGTTTTCTACACTCCCAATAACACCATTTTGTTCACCATGAAAAGCTCTATCGAATGGTGTCGCTCTCGACCAATTTCAATGAAATCGATTTTTTGACAATATCCCATCAAGGACGTGGGCGCCACTGGCCAAGCCGGCGCGGACGATGACGTCATCGGAAACCGATATTTTCGAAATTGGCCAAATTTCCTCGTGCAAACTTAGTCCAAAATCATCTAGGCGGTAATTTGGGGAGCTGATTACGAATCCGACGTCCGTTTCTGAAAATTCCGCCGATTTCACTAGGTTACTTCTCGTTTGAGGGTGGTCGTGTCAGGACCACCGATCACACTCAATTATCGGTATGGGCGGTCTCCTGCCGTAAGCATCCGAATGAACTTCGGCATCGTGTTTGGCACCCCGAATAAGTCCCCGCCCCTATACGAAGTTTGAGCAAAATCGGTGATCCTGACCCGACCACCTCCAATTATCCTGATAAATATCCAAAACCTACCGAAATCGGAGGAATTTTCAAAAACGGACGTCGGGTTCGTAATCAGCGCCCCAAATAACCCCTAGATGATTCTGGACGAAAAAGTTCGGCCAATTTCGAAAATATCGATTTTCGATGACGTCATCGTCCGCGCAGGCTCGGCCTGGAGCGCCCCGTCCTCGATGGGAAATTGTCAAAAAATCGATGCTTCCAAAATCGGACGAAATTGGTACCATTCGATAGCATTTTCTATGCCGAACAGAACGGTAAAACTGCGAGTGTCGAACACTCAAACCTTGGCGAATAATGGCGCAGGAAACTTCAACACTAAAACTCCGCCGCCCTAAAATGGCAGCTGGTGCTAAGGCAGTTTAATCAGCTAAGGAGTTGCGAGCATGCCATCGTAAAGAACCTTAAGCGTTCTGCTCGCCTGTGCATTTGTAGGCTATTAGCTCTCTGCGTCTTCCTGCAGGGGTCGACTGAATTTGGAAAAAAATCGTGCCACGCAAGGCTAACCTGCATTTTCGCACCGCTGTAACTTTGTACAATCATAAGCTACATCGTTGCATTTTAGAGCTCTACTAGAACATTTGGCTGCCTACAAAATTCACAAGCTGCAACCGGAAACGTTCACAAATGACAGAGTTATTGCGCTCAGAACACGCCCGCGCGTGCAATTTAGCACAACAACGGTCGATGTTCTCCTCGCTCTTACTCTTTCATGTTCTCCTCGCTCTTACTCTTCCCCCTCGATGCGAAACTGTCAAAAAATCGATGTTTCCAGAATCGGTCGAAATTGGTACCGTTCGATAGCGCTTTTTATGCTGAACAGAATGGTGCCACTGTCCCTGTCGAACACTCACATCTGGGCGAGTAATAGCGCAATAAACTCTAACCGCTATCTTCCGCCGCTTTAAACTGGCAGCCGAGGCTAAGACAGTTTAAGAAGCTGAGGAGTTCTGAGCACGTCGCACCTTAAGCTCTCTGCTTGCCTGCGCGTTTCAAGGCCGTTTACTCGTCGGATCTTCCCGCAGTGCAGTGGTCCATCGAAATCGGAAAAAAATGCGTCACACAAGCCTCACCTGCATTTTCGCACCCCTGTAACATTGCCTCTTCTCAAGCTACACCATTCTACTTAAGTGTGCTACTACAACGTTTTACTGCCTACAAGATCTACGAGTTGAAGCCGAAACGATTTGAACTCGAAAGAGTTATTGCACTCCGAACACGCCCGCGCGTGCAATCTATATGCATTGACGTACTCTAAAGGCTAGCTGGACAGCATTAGAGCAATTCCTTAGTAGGGCTGCTGGAAATATATGATAGAATTCTCCAAACGCTCACTCTACCAGTTGTCGAACCCACTCGATTGATGGGTTCATCTCTACACGCATTGCAAACGGTGCACTCATAAGTCTCGTCGGGACAGATTGAAGCAATTCCCGAGTGGGGCGTCTGGAAATTTCTGAAAAAATTTCTCTAAATGTTTCTAGATATTCTTGAAGGCTTTACACTTTCCAGTGAGTGGAGATAGAAACCAGTGGGCATGTTTCCGCCCATTAGATTGATAGGTTCGATACTATATGCATTGTGCACGGCGCACTCTCGGACCCAGGCATCACAGAGCACTGACAACGCACGCCTTGCTTGAGATACTTCGAAAACACTGCATGTCCTGGAAAATAAGGTGCTCCAATCGCAAAAGCCTGCTGCAGCTATTCTTTTAGGCCATCCACAGCGAAAATGCGATGGCCTGGTAAAGTTTTATGCATGGTTTTATAGATCTCGAGGAGACGAATCGAATGTTTTCAACTGTTTGTGAAACAACGCAAAATTAAAGGAGTTATAAGCATGCGACCGTTTGCGACGGATTTTTCCGTCGCAATCCGTCTTTTTGACCGCGCGACGCGGGCGGTATTGTATTTAGTACTACAATGACAGTTGATGCGTAACAAATACAGATCTGCTGAAACAATTGAAGATTTCTGAGTTTCGATGAACCTCGTCAACGAAAAGCCTTAAGGACATACCACTGGGGATCTCGGAGAGGTCCTAAATCAATTAACTGAGCCAAGGAAGCAAAAGCTTCATAACTAGGTCACTGTGCAATCGTTTTAGATGATGTTTAGATCGCTGGATAGAAAATGAGACGAAGTTTTTAAAGGTGTTAATTAGAGATTAACCCTTCGCAAAGCGTCTTTTTTGCAAAGAATTTGAGCGGTATTGTAACATCACGAACGAGAAAACATGCGACTCTCCGTCACAGTTCCTTGGTAACATTCAAGGGCCTGTCCAAACTACAAAATAGGTAATATTCTTCATCTCGAATTCTTTATCTTGACCGTCTTCGTTAGGCATTGACAGTGGGCCTGTTAGTATTACTTCATGACTCCAAAAGTCTAAGAGAGATTGAAGAAATGGATAAAAAAGATATATCTTTATTTTTCACTTATTTATTTATTTATTATTTTATTTATTATGTATTAATTACGTATCATTGATTTTTATTTTTATTTTTATTTTCAATTAATTAATTGATGTATATATCTACATTTGATCGATTGTTGTGATCGTCCTTCGACAAACTATACCACACCCCCCGCCCCTGACTCAATATCAATTGTATAATAGAATGTGTTCTATGTGCCGAGTTATTGGTTGTCTTGCTAACTGACTTCCTCCCGACTACTCTGCCCTATTCGTAGGGAGGCCGCCATAGCAGATGCCTTTCGCGGGGCATAATTCAAAATGCTGTGTATGGGGATATTGATTGTGCTGATGAGGAGGAAACACTCCGGGTAGTTTTTGTTTGATGTTTATTCCATTGACGTTTCTCGTTCGTGATGTTAGTTTGATTTGAACGAAGCGCAGGCTGTAGTCTGGTTGCCGGACGATGACAATGATGTGAGTGATACTATGTCTCCTTGTAACAGTGAGGAGGATGCTGTATGTGACGGCCGTGAGATCACTAGCAATATTGTTCGTTGAGGATGAAGACGACAGACTGGTACTGTTATACTTTCTCTCCAGAGGTTGAAGAGGGATCGAAAAAAATCAAACATAAATATAGTTAATTAATTAAAAATAAAATATTAAATAATAAAAATAATAAATAAAAATAAAATAATAAGATTTTCCTCGATCTTTGGAGTCCTGAAGTTATCTATTTTGTAGGCAAAGAAAAGTCGCCTGCTCCTCCTCAATGGCCAATCGAATTATGTTGTATGAACGCTGTTGCTTTGGGAGTTTATTTTTGTTTTTATATCGTATCATCCAGGTTAAAATAAAGTTATAATGTCAGTATCGTACACTACTGTGGTCAGGATATACTTTTTATCCACAAAAATGGGTGGAGCAAGACCATCAATGCAGAGCAGCTCCTCCGGACTCCGGATCCGAACCCCCGACACTTCTCCTGCAAGCCCACCCCCTCCCCCCATAGCCACTCGGCCATCCGCTCGCTGAGCCGTTGGTGGTGAGCGACGCACCTCAACGTTCCACTTCGGTCACTGTACCGCTAATAAGCTAATTGTGAAATCGCTATAATTGCGCTATTGTTCCAGCCCCAAACCTTTTGTAGGTTACGTTCTAACCACGACATGGCAGTTCCAGACATCAGTATTGTTTTATCGGCCCGCACTGAAGTGATACGGTTTTTTGCAATTCTTGACCTACCCAGGTGTCCGCAGGAAATTTGAAAACCACTACGGTGCTTCTCATACCATCCCCTACAACCCAACCCTCAATAGTTCACTTTTAAAATTGCCACGGGATCTTCATTGACCTCCCTTGTAAAACAGCATATTCAGAGCTGCGAATACATATCTACATATTACGACTTCTACAGGAATCTCAGTGCTCTTGTTGTTATTGCTGTTGTAGATGCAGTTACTGTCATAAAAGTACATCTCACGAATATGCGAGTAGGTATTCTCCTCAAACAATGTGTAGTGCTAACAATTTAAGTTTACCATTAACTTGTAATTTATTCAGGTGCGCAAAGATAGAACCTCCTATCAAGATGAAGCCAGCCGGAAACGGGAGGTCAATTTTTTAAAGCAGGTATCAGTAAAATGGACTCAACATTTTTTAAGCACACTGCAGCGCTTTAAAATTTGTTCTTTTTAACCTAAATTGACAAAAAGGATTTTCTGCAAAATGTTCTCATTAGCTGGCTAATCGTCGCTTTCTTAGTACTTGGGTGTGCTTTTCTTTCCCAGCATTTCCTTGAGTGTTTAAGAATTATTGAAAAATTTTCGTAAATTGGTGGAAAAATTAAACATTTTAGTGTTCTTAACTCTATAGTTCCTGTGCATTTTCTACTAAAAGCATTCTGCTGAATGTGATCATAAGAAATGGAAAAGTGTAAAAATTTATGCATGGGCCATTAAGTGTGTTATGCTGCGCCAAATGAAGGCGCGCTTTCTAATACCTTTATCTACAGATAGTTCATTACTCCTTTGACACCTGCTGCTTCCTGCGCTAGCGAAAATTATAGCCTTCAAAAAAGCATACGATGATATATGTTTGCCACCAACCCAAAGCGTGCAGCTTTTCTTTTCAGAAGGCTATTATGGAGGAAGAATCCCATTAAGCACTCGCAAAGCAACAGTTCTCTAAGAATGAGAATGTGTTGATAACTTCGATCAAGGTATTCATTTGCTTTACGTAAACTCAGGTTTTTTCAGGCCGTTCTACAAAGTGTATTTTTTGTTGTCGAGTTGTGCGCCTATTTCCAGCTGTCTCATTGGTTCGAGAACAAGTGGGCAAAGTGGTGTTTCACCACTGTGATTTGGAATATGGCTCTGTGCGCTGACGCGTTAGTCTTATTTTGTTGGATTGAATTTTATAGGTAATCGTTGAGATAAACGAGAATCATGTGAAAATAATGATTAGGCCGTCATTAACAAATACTTGTCCTACCCGGGAAGCTAGATAAAATTCGGTCTACGTAAAGGTCTGGTTGATCCTGAAAAATAGTTTGATAGTTTATCTTGTTCAAGTAGTTGCGATTCAAATTCATAGTCTACATAACACACGAATTACTGACGTTAGTCAATTCCTTCGCATTCCAATCTCACATTTTTAGAGCATGTTCGATACAAGTCGCATAGGTGAACAGAGGAGCGGGGGTGCGGTAACGGCATAGCAGCGACCGAACTTACGTGGTCTACGGAGAAAATGCCCGAATCGCGCGGCGCGCGTTGCGAGCGGAGAAAATGCCCAAAATAGGGAGAAAATGCCCGCAACCAGGTGAGAAAATGCCCGCAACCAAGGGAGAAAATGCCTGCGACCAGCAGTCTATTTCCGCAACGTTTCATTCGTATCAAAGCTCTAATAAGGAGTTGATCGCAAAATTTCATGTTCGAAAAATACTCTATGTTTCGAGCAGGTGCCTTGAAAGATTTTTGGCGAGGTGCTATACCATAGGTTCTGGTCATTTTAATAACGTTTTTGGTAAAACCTATGTTGCTACTAACCATTCAGATATATAAATCCTTTATTCAGATATGTGGAAATATCAGAAAAACAGCTACAAAGCGAATCAGAATAGAAGTCCTATACTGAGAAAAGCAATAAAAAGTGCACAACAAGTATTTACGATACCAACGGTGTATCAGATAAGAATCACTTAAAAAGCAATGAATGTTAAAGGATCTATGTTCAAATCCTGTTTTAGTAAAGAAGGAAATAATTGTCAAAAATGAAGACTTCATCAGAAAGACTCAGTAAATCCTAAAAACCAATTTTTAAATAAATTTCCAAATAAGTTCTGCCATTTTTTCATTTTCTACTTCTCATGACCTTGAAGCACAAGTACCTTACTGTTCACTCCTTGTGGCGTTCATATGGCTCAAAATCAAACTCAAAAATTGAGGTGGCCTACAGTCCCGCGGCTCAATGCTTCGAAAAGTAACTCAAGTTACCAGGTTTCGTTGATGTGCTTGTTTTCTAGTTTTATGTGCTTGAAATTGAGATAAGGGCGGAAACGCTTCTTTCGCTCCTTTCAGTGTTTTCAAGTGTTCTTTTCACATAAAACACCGTTGGTGCTAATTTAACCGTTGGGCATGCCTGTTATAACGAGAATATTTCCTCATATTCTCCAAAGCTTCTCTATCACGGTAAGGCCATCAAGTCTGCTAGGGCATCCAAATGATGGTGTCACAGTTTCAACTGCCACGCTCACGATTTCTCATGCCGTTTACTCGACGGCATGAGAAAAATACCGTATCCCTGTCCACGTGATTACCATGTGCTTTGTTGCAGTGGTTGTTGTAGTGGACCCTATCGAAAACCGTTCAGTGGCCGCAGATATTTTCTCCCCTGGCTGTGGACATTTTCCCCCTGGCTGGGGACATTTTCTCCCCTGGTCGCAAGCATTTTCTTCCCTGGTTGCGGGCATTTTCAGACAGAACAAACAGACGCGGCACGGTTCGAGCATTTTCTCTCGTGATATACACACGCAATGTACCGTATTCACTTCAGCCAATCAAACCCGAAACGAACCACCCCTTCTATGGCACTGCCACGCTCAGCGGCACAGGCATAGGCCGTGAGGTATCGATTAACGGTCAGCTGTTAGGTTGGAGAGGGGGTTGGGACGAGGCATGCGGAGAAATTTCGCCAGGCGGTCCACCGACTGCGTCAGTCTGGGAAGTTCAACAAACTCGCCCCGGGGCTCACCCAGGCATGTGTTAAAATGGCCCATCTGGTCACTACCAACCTCGAAGACAGTATCTCGTAGAGGAGGTGCATTAGATCGATCGAGCCGCGATTACGGTAGAAGTAACGACGAGGTCGCCGCACCCGGCTGCCGTCACCGCACCCTCCCTGCTCATCTCCGCGACATGTACCGCACATTCAACTTCTATGGTATGTCATTAGATAATGGAAACCCACAGCATGAAAATCTGCACCATACGCTAAAAATGGAGTGTCGCAAGACTTTCCTGTTGTAGTGGCCTAAAGTCCATTTACTATCAAGTTGTTAAGAGCCGACTTCATCCACTACTTCTCTATAAATGGTGGACACAGCACTGCTCGACACCGCTTTAGAAGTCCATAATTTTGTTTCCGTCGACCTAGGCGAAGCAGGCCAGACCATGCTGTATTTCTGTCAACACAGCATCAGTAACATATGTATAATGGAGGCAACATATAATGAAAACAGAACCTAAGGTGTCATAACGATGTTTTGTCGCGATCAAAACTTCTAGCGCCAGACGGGACTCGAACTCGCACCTCCCTCTAACCGGGCGGGAATGATCTACGCCATTACACCACCGGCACCATATGATCGAACGCAACGTCCACACCTCGTGGGACCGATCAGCACGATCAGCACTCACCCGTATATCGGGATGCGCCGGCCGCTAATATCAGCTTGGAACCAGTTAAGCTGATGGTCTTGATAGAAACGATTCAAATCAGTTTCCTTAAGCCTCAAGTGGCTGGTATTGAAGTTGTAAGCTGTCATAACAATGTTTTGTTGCGATCAAAACTTCTAGCGCCAGGCGGGGCTGATCGATCCCACGAGATGTGGATCAGGGATGAGCGGATAATAAATTTTTGAAAACCGGATAACGGATAACGGATAATTTTGCCCCAAAATGGCCGGATAACGGAAAAACGGATAACGAACAAACAACAAAAAATAAAACTGAGTTTAAACTCTTCTATTTCATGTATTTGAACTGACAATCACTATTTATTACCAAATCACGACTACATTTCCATGCAAAACATAAATTTCTTGAAAAACAGGCAACACGCAAACAAGCGTATTTTCATGGTAGACAATTCATGTAGCTTCGTCGAGTATCGAGTTAAGTGAAATCTTGGAAAATGGCAGATTTCCAAGAGATAGCAAAACAAAGTAAGATGTGTGGCAAACATTTTCTGCAATACGCAACTTTTTTTCGAAACACTGGCAATACAAAAACAAGCATATACTCATGATAGGCAATTCCTATAACTTCGCAATGCGTTCAATGAAATCATGGAAAGTGAAGCATTTTCAAGAGAAAACAAAACAAAGACACGTGAGGAGGATATTTTTCCACCATGATATACAGATACAGGCTTCTCCTCTTAGACTTCAAGGTATTTCTCGACCTTCTCTTCAACTACTTGCTCAATCCACATTTAAGCTGGGCCCAATTGCGATCAGTTCGTTATATGTATCACATCTATGCAGCACAATGATGTTGGTCACCATCAGATTAGAAGCCTAGTATCTGTATATTATGGTGAAGAAACAATAGCTTTTCCAGGTTTTCAGGAGAAAGTCGTTTACGAAGGTCGTTTACGATAATTCCAGCTGTTGAAAACAGCCTCTCACTTTCTGCCGAGGTTGAAGGTGCAGACAAGTACTTCATAGCGAGTTGCCTGATAAGCGGATATTTCGCGGCATTAACTTCGTTACGCCAGAATTCGAATGGATCCATATTGAAGCATGGTTTCCGTGATAGATAGTCTTCCATTTCCTAAATTAAAAAATCAGTTCGAATACGAAAATTAAAAAATCAGCTCGAATACGAAAACAGGATTGCAGTACTATGAAGCCTTACCGTAAAGGCTTTTGCCTTCGCATCAACAGCTGTTGGACTCGGACTGATAGCGGCACACGGAGTTTCCGACCAGAATCGAAGAAATGGATTCTCGAAATCGCTTTCAAGAACATCAGAAGGTGGGCTCGTCCCTCCACCACAGGATAGTGTCGCTAGCTCCTCAAGCTTTACCAGAAAGAGTCCTCTTTTGTCGGCAGCGAAATAGGTATCCTTGAATCGTGGATCAACCATTGTAGCAATAACGAACTCCTCGCTGTCCTCATAGCCCTCCTCCTCCATGCGTCGCTTTAGCCCCTCCGCTATGGCCTCCTTCACGTTTCGCATAGAAGACGTGTCGGACAGCTCTTTTAGGATAACCTTATATAGTGGAATTACCACTGATATCGGAGCATGTTCTCTGTGTTGCACGAATTTTGTTGCAACCGCTAGAGGTTTTAGGACCTCTACTAGCTTCTTGATCATGGTCCAGTCGGACTGGTCAATGGACGGATAGCTCGGGTGGTCGACCAAGAATAACTCGACTGCCTTCCTGTTATCCAGAAATCGCACCATCATCTCGAAAATTGAATTCCATCTCACATCGACACCCTAAAGAAGAGTGCAAGGGTACAAAATGAATTGCACTTTGGATCAAGTTTATTATTCAAAATATCCTATAAATGTTTTAGGCTGGAGTTGAATCTTTCAAAAACTGTATCCTGATCTATTTTCCTGATAAATTTTCACTGCTAAATGACGTCCTAGACAAAGAGCGTCATTTAGCTGTGAAAATGTTCCATGTTTTTATTTAACACGTTGACGACCGTGTTAAGCAGAAGCATGGAAAATATCAAAAATGCCGAAACAGGAAGGCTTGATCGGTGGTTTAGATAAATGTGAACTTAAACAACATACCTTTACAAGCGCGTTCTCGGGCAGGTCTAAGAATTGTTGATATTCAGAAAATGAGTCCTTGTCGACTCCGCTTTTCCTTATCTTCCTCACAATTTTTGATAAGCGGCAAATAATATTTTCCTCGGTAGCTTCGAAACATCCAAAACACTTTAAACCGTCCTTCACAGCCTGGAATATTGCAATTCAGAAACCTTGGCATGGACGCAATTGGAAAAGCCAGGCGAAAACTAACCAATTGCAGCTTATGCGCGAAGCAGTCCGTGCTTCGCATTCCTAGGAGCGTCGTCGTTTTTTTCATAGCCGATGCGGCGTCGCGAACAATTAGGTGAACACGTTCGGCAGTGATGTTGAACGTGGTGAGCGCTTTTGCCAATAGTGACCGAAGGTTCTCTGCAGTATGTCGTCCTCTTATTGGAGTAGCTGCGACAACAGCAAAACGAGGCACCATTCCACTATCAACGTAGTGTGCAGTAAGAGAAATCAGCGAGTGCCTGTTATCGGACGAGGACCATGCATCAGAAGTGAAGCTGATGAATTTCGCGTCACGAAGCATATTCGAAACCTTCATTTTGTATTCGTCGTACAGAGAGCTCAGCATTTTTCTTGTATAGAAGAACCTTGACTTCAGTTTGAACCTCGGTGCCACGATTGCAATGAAATTCTTCAATCCTGAGCTTTCCACGATTGATAATGGGAGAGTTGATGAGCAAATGAATTGCATCAATGCGCGCTCCGCTTTCGTCGTCATTGCTCCTTCCGATGACCATGTTGTCAGCATCTTATCTATGTTGACTTTGCCGGAATCCGGTTTTGGTTTTTTTGGAGCCGTTCCTTTTTCTTCGTTTTCCGGAAGCCGCACTGGAGTGGTGCTAGCAGAGTCCGAAACTGCCTTCCTTTTGCTGCTCCTGCTGTCTTCACTCTCCTTGTCGAGCTCCTTTAGTAGATCCTTGTGGTTTGTCTTTAAGTGGTATCGCAATAGGCTCGTGCTGAAGTTCGCCGGTCGCATTGCAATCCATTTACACGCGTTACAAATAATGTGTTCCTTTGTCGAGTTGAAAATCTTCGAATACTTTCCCATCTGAAAAGGGAAAGCAATCACATTTTCATCCTGCTCAAAACAGTACAAGCATCTATGTTCCTTAGGGTTCTATATTACTCTTACTTTAAACTGGACATTCTTTGTCTTGAATCAGCACTTTTTTTAGAAAAGGCACTTCATGTTAATACTGAAAAGTCCCAAGAGAAAGAAAGAAGAAAAGTCTCTAAAGATACAAATAGGAGCAAAGCGGCTCGGGGAGGGAGGGGGAGGGGGGGTCGCCTTGTTCTAAATGATTACTCAGCTTGGTAGGAACACATAATTGCCTAATTACATCAGTAATGGCCTACCTCAGTTCAACAGTAGGGTAGGACACACCAGTGTTGTGTAAGGCCAGCAGCAGAGTCTTGCGGGTGCCGCGGGCCCGCCATGGCAACGGCGGGTGGTGCGGCCCCGCGACGCAATACTGCGTACTTTTGGCGGGAGAAACGAACAACTACAGAATAGATTGGATTTTTTTCAGCTCGTTTAAACGTTTCGTAAGAATTGCTTATGATTTTTTGTCTGTTGAGTGTTTAAGGATACTAAGCTTTTTTTGTCAAGAAGTATACATAGGTGGCGAAACAAACGCATGAATGCGTAGCACGGTGAATAGGCCTCAAGGGAACTGTTTCGTAAACCAGCCCCAATGCTATTTACAACATTGCGTAGTTTTGCGGTGAAGGACGAAAAATTAGAGATTGCATCGATATTTCGGCTGCATTCGTGGTCCTCGTGATTTGTACTGTAACCAAGAACTAATCAAAAGTTTTTCAGGGCGGCCCAGTCGACCAGGGCCCAAATGGAGGAATGGACATCAACAGGTACTCGGAGCTGTTCGATATTCTTCTGAGAAGAAGATGTGCCCGTTGTCGAGCCAGAAGGTAAGTTTTGTTTATTATGCCACGCTGAAATGGGTAGGTATAGGGCTACCACAGGTGAGGGCGCAAATAGGGTGGGGGGGGGGGGGTCACTACGTGGTACAGTATAACCACTGAGTAGGAGGTGCATCCTCCCCCGACCCTATTTGCGTCCTCACCTGCGGTAGCCCTGTATTGGACTGGGGTGCAATCCTAGAGGGGGGAGGCAGTCTATTATGAGTTTTTCATGGTAGCTACGCATCAATAAATACAACATGCAGTGCAACATATCAATGCCTTAACTTACCTGGTACCCTCCCTTGGAAATGTCCGAGATTTTTCGCAGCTTTATAGTATTGTAATTGTTCCAGGTTTGTGTTCAATTTACTGTGTTTTCATTACTCCCTCACCCCCCCCCCCCAACTAGAATGGCAATTTAGAAAACCGATTGTGGTATTGGAAGGACAGCAATTTATAAGGTAAGCATATTTATACATATTTATATGTTGTGGTGCCTTGTATGTATGCATTGTATGTATGTACCATGAACAATTCATAATGGACTGCCCCCCCCCCCCCGCTCTAGGATTGCACCCGGGCTGGTTCCACAGTCACATGTTTTTTAAGGTTAGGAGGGGAAACATTCATGCTAGCCAAAAAAAACTTCTGAGTTTTGAACATTAGGAGATGCATCCACGCACATAAACCAGACACGTATGAGTAGGATGGGGAAAAAATCTATTAATTTATTGATTGGTTATTGTTCGTCGGTTTTCTTCCTACTTAGTGTCTAGAGATTGTGTTTACAGGCTACGATTTTGCACAAACTCCATGGTGCGTTGCCTTGCGATAGCAGGGATGAAGCCAAGTGCAACGAGAATTTACATGCACGAGGCACATGAAGAAAACATTGAAGTACGCTTTCTCTCTTTCGAAAGCTACTTAGCTTCTATGGACCAATCGCGCTTCCACGAATACACAAGGCTTACACCGGCAGAATTTGAAGAAATACATTGTCGTCTAGCTCCGAGGATCACTCACTGGCCGAATCATCGGGCCCCGATTACGACACGTCATAGATTTGCTATTTTCCTGAGGTAAGTTTGATTGATGCGATTGGAAAAGGGTAATTTTCTTCACTGTTCATGTTCCAGATTTCTGGGACACGGGAAGTCGTTCGTTACGACTTCTCATGAGATGAGGTTGGGGAGGACCACGGTTCAGGAAGCCGTCTATGAATGTTGCCGAGCAGTAATAAAAGGTAGTGGTGGGAGATTTAGCTGCAGTGGCTTTGTTGTAATGATTACTTTTCAGAGTTTCAACTGGATGCATTCCCGTCTCCAACAGAGGAAACATGGAGGGAAAGTGCGGCGTGCTTCAGATCCATGTGGGGCTATCCACGAGGAATAGCTGCTATCGACGGGAAACACTTTCGGTGCATAGTAAGTTTTCAGTTATCCTCCGTAGTGGTTACTTTTGCATTCGCAGTGTATAATATTTGCAGGCGCCTGGCAATAGCGGCAGCGGATATTACAATTACAAAGGTCACTTCAGTACTGTTGTACTCATCGTTGTCAATGCCGCCTATAGGATTTTGATGTTTGATGTTGGAGGAAAAGGAAAAAATAGTGATGCGGGTGAGTTATTGAAGTTTACAAATTAAGATTCTTCAGTTCTTCATTGTTAAAATTGGCATTTTCAGCACTGTTTCGAACGTCGCCGATCAAGACTTTCTTGGAGAACGCGATCAACGATTTCCCAGCAGGTGGAGATCTAAACGGTCACGGTTTCGTAAGCTACCACGTTCTAGCTGATGGAGGCTTTGGATTACTTCCCTGGATGCAGCGACCGTTCAGACAAGGGGAGGTCGGCAGTGATTTCAGAAAAGCGCACTTCAATAAGTGCTTCAGTTCGTGAGTGATTTTATACCCCTAATATTTTGATGAGCTGTGTTGAGATGTGTGCAATGCGTTTCAGGGCGCGAAGAGTCGTAGAAAGTGTTTTCGGAATACTTTCTGCCAGATTTCGCGTATTGCAAGGACCGCTTATGGGAAATGAGGAAAATATTTGTCTCATCATTACGGCTGCATTGGTAAGTACGGTTTTGTAGATTGGGAAAGTGTAATTGTTTGTAATTGTGGACGATGACTTTCTAAAATAATGTTTCAGGTCATGCACAATTTGCTGGTGAAAAGTTGTTCAGTCGACGAAATGCTGGCAAGGTTCCCACCACTGCAAGGAAATGAGGAAACGATGGATACGGAGCGATCGAGGGCAGCGGAAATAAGTGCAGCTCAGCAGGAGCGCATGCGAATGGTTAACTACTTCTGTGCTCGCGATGGTCTTGTTTAATGTTATCGTTTATTGTGGAGACATCTGACATTTGTTCATCGTTTGTTGTGAAGACATGTGACACTTGAATAAATTTTTAGTCAACATTTATTTGCATTTATACACTAAAACGAGGTGCACATTTGTGGGAGTATTCGCAGACGTGTGGTAGTATAGCATGGTCCGCGTCATCGTTTTGCTCGAGTATAACGTGCAGTTCGAAGTACTCTGAAAGGAAGATCATGTGGCCGTAGACTAGGATGAACCCCAGACTAGGATGAACCCCAGACTAGGAGACGAATCAATTTTCCAACCGTTATGAAGCAAACACTTTGACACATTAACAACATCCACATCAAACAGTCTTCGTGAATGAAAAGAGTGTAGTAAATAAAGGAAGCTACTGACCTGACAGATGAGAGAGCCAGTAGATATTGCGGTATCCGGTCGATTAGTTGGCAGCAACGTCTCAATCACCTTAAACGTCACATTTAAATATAAAACTCCCATACAACCAAAACGCCTAGGTTTTCCAGTGAAGAACGAAGCAATCGACAAATACCATTGTTTTTGCAAATACATTGTCATGAAGATAGGACAAGAAACAGTAAAACACAGCACATCGCATCTTGAAAAGCTGCCTCTCCGGTGTCATTGATATCAGCAGCACCACAAGGAAACTTCTAAACAGGAGACCATATTAACCGACAATAGAGCAGGATTCAGAAGCAACAAATATAGCGAGACGATACCTGCTGAGGTTATCACTGGTGATCAGAGTAGTGCTGGCGAAGTACTCCTGATTTGTGTAGTTTCCTCGGATAGCCTCCGCCGCCGCAATAACGGGTCTGGTAGAGCGCCCAAATGTGGCTCTTCTGGATGTGTGATAAGAACGGGGGAGATCTGCAAGGCTTGAGAGTATTCGGAATAAACAAAAGATTGCTTATCAGGAAAGAAAAGCATTACCTAGGAAGCACGAAACATTATGGAGTGAATATAGGCCATATCGAATTTGTCGTCCCAAGAATTTGTCGTGTGCCAACGTGGATAATCGGATGGGTCTAATCGTTCATTCTTTCGAACCCGGATTATTCAGACCTTCGGTAAACCTTATTTACTACCAGCCAATACAAGTATTTGATTGAATACTGCAGTTTTCAGTGCTTCAAAAAGCAAGTGCTCCTTCAACATTTATTGCCTTCAAAAAATCCAGGTAGTTGGGTAATGACATCCAACACATGGAAAAAGACATGAGAAATGCTTCAAAAAATCTTAAACATGTAGTTGGGAAATGACATCCAACACATGGAAAAAGACATGAGAAATGCTTCAAAAAACCTTAACATGTAGTTGGGAAATGACATCCAACACATGGAAAAGACATGAGAAATGCTTCAAAAAATCTTAACATGTAATTGGGAAATGAGGTCCAATACATGAGAAATAGGCATGAGGAAGACATGAGAAAATACATGAAAAATAGGAACAATGTATCTTGCTCCTCTAGAAAACATTCCTTGCTTCCCTCTGCTGGAGTATGGCTCTCGAAATGTCGAGAATCAAGGTGTCCACCTGCACGACAAATTTTTCGCACTCCCACTCGCTGAGACTTCCCAGCTCCCTCAGTTTCGAGGCAAGCTGCAAACCTGAAAGTTATAAGCTTTAAGAAGCTATTCAGACTCTAACTGCGTGAATCACTACAACGTACCTGTTATTTCAAATCGGTCAGTATCGGCTCCGGAGTGTACCCTGATCACATTCGTCAGCTCTTCGAATGCTGAAACAGCTATTATTTAAATGTGGCAACCACAATTACTTCTACTTGCCATTACATTACTACTTGCCTCTGTCCTTCCGTTTCGTGGGCTCCTTTTTGCGGCTCCCAAGGGCTGCGAATGGCACGACATCACCACGCATCGTTTGCGACTGCACGATATCACTACGCATCGTTTGCGAGTGCGGCCTTGAGGATGGCGGAGTGAGAGCCAAATCGTTTTCCTGAATTAGAACTGCAATTACAACAAGTAGTGGACAACACTGCTAGTTTTACATCTCACCAATTCAAGGTCATCTCTCTCCAGATAGTGGGACTCCTCTTCTGTGTTTGCGAAACCGACATTGCTGTACCGGGTTCTGAAAAATGAAATGCTTCATTCCCATGTTTTCATAAACCTCGTCCAAGCAGCTATATGCAATGCCACTCACCCAAGATCGGCAACCGAACTCAAAAATTCCAGGTCGTCCCAGAATTCCCAGGACCTCATCTTCTCCAGGATGCTTTCTCGCGCTGCCGCGCCTGATGTCTTCGCCACAGTCACTCTGAGTTGTCGCTTCTTCTTGATGTAGTGGTCGCGCATGTTCTTGAAGGTGGTGGCCAGGTGCGTTTCTGAAAATGGTCCATCTCTAGGAAGAAAGTCAATAGGTCATGAGGTCATGATTAGAAGCTCAACCACATACACAACTTACCATTAAAACCTTTCCTAAAGGTCTTCTCCATGTCCTGCTTAATAACGCTCCATGCCGCACTTTTCTTTAGCTGGTCTTTATGCTCCGCAAGCGTGTCGTCCCACACAGCTCTCTGATGGCGGACCAATTCAATCAAATGGTGCTTCTCCCTGCTCGACATCAGCTCGAACTCGTTCTTCACACGTCTCGCCATCATCTGCAACGGAAAAGATTAATTTTCGGAAAAGTTGCTAGAAAACGTTCTAGCCGCTGACGCTGTTCACGATAGGAAAATTGGAAACAACGAATGAGGCTGAGGATGTAAAAACGACCGAAGCAAGGAAGGGAAGAAAGGAAACACAGAAAGACGAGCCCCCCCCCTCCCCTTATAAACAACGACGATAACAATCAAAAACGAAGACGAAGAGAAAACAAACACAGGAAAACTAACAAAAGCCGAGCAACACTCAAAAAAAGGTAACAACAAAGAACAAAAGTGAACGTGCAATTAAAAGAAATACGGAGATAACAACAAAAACCACCCTACAATCAAAACAAGGACGATAACAATCAAAAACGAAGACGAAGATAAAACAAACACAGGAAAACTAACAAAAGCCGATCAACACTCAAAACGAGGTAACAACAAAGAACAAAAGCGAACATGCAATCAAAACAGAGACGGAAATACGAACGAAATTCAACCAACAATCAAAACAAGGACGATAACAATCAAAAACGAAGACGAAGATAAAACAAACACAGGAAAACTAACAAAAGCCGATCAACACTCAAAACGAGGTAACAACAAAGAACAAAAGCGAACATGCAATCAAAACAGAGACGGAAATACGAACGAAATTCAACCAACAATCAAAACAAGGACGATAACAATCAAAAACGAAGACGAAGATAAAACAAACACAGGAAAACTAACAAAAGCCGATCAACACTCAAAACGAGGTAACAACAAAGAACAAAAGCGAACATGCAATCAAAACAGAGACGGAAATACGAACGAAATTCAACCAACAATCAAAACAAGGACGATAACAATCAAAAACGAAGACGAAGATAAAACAAACACAGGAAAACTAACAAAAGCCGATCAACACTCAAAACGAGGTAACAACAAAGAACAAAAGCGAACATGCAATCAAAACAGAGACGGAAATACGAACGAAATTCAACCAACAATCAAAACAAGGACGATAACAATCAAAAACGAAGACGAAGATAAAACAAACACAGAAAAACGAATGAAACAGGAGGCAGCAATGAAAAAAAGCAATTAGGCAAAAACAACAATAGGGAAGATGAAAACGACGACCGCAAAACAAAAGAAAACTCCTTCCCCCAAAGCTTCCACATCAATCCCCCTCCACCCAAGCTTCCAGCGGTCGGAAACGAAATAGAACCCCCCTCCCTCCTAGCTTCGCATCGGGTCACGCCCTCCGGCGGGTGTCACCCGCAGCTCCTGGCGCTGCGGGTGAGAGCCGCCGTGAACTGCGGCAGGCCTCGAGGAACCTTGCGTGCGGCGGCTCCGCGACAACTCGTCCGCGCCGCGGCTTCCACCACAGTGGAAGCGCGGGTCCCACTGCGGCGGGAGCGATTTGGACGAGTTCTCACGGGGCTGCCGCGAGACTCTGTAGAGGCCCTAAAACATTTCATTTTGTGCAGTACAGAACGTCCTGCATGCCTGGCGTACAAAGTAACCCCCCCCCCCGAGCAGGTTAGCGCCCACAAATGTCGTACACTGTGCAGCTTGAGGTAAACAAGGCGCGAGTAGACTCAGGAGGGGAAGAGAATCACCTCGTACTCACGGGATATTCACCATCGTAAGAATTCACATCTATGCCCAAACACCTCAAAAATAGCTTTGCGTTTACGATAGGGGTAGAACACACCAGTAATTTTGTACAACACAAAACGTTCTGTAGGTTTTTAACACTGTTGTTGAAGTCTGAAGCGGCCGGTATAGTGGCTACATCTAATTACAGGTTGTTCTATAGGGTTCTATGTATATAGTTTTCCTATAAGGCCCCAACCGCTAGCCTATTTGCGCCATAACTAGCAGTTTCCCTCTCTGCTAGTTGCTGGTTTTAAGTCGTAAAAATCCCTAAGAAAACAAAATCCCGAAAACAATCCCTGGCTTTAAAGTTTAGAAAAATGTAGTAAAAGAAGAAACCCACCTTTAGTCCTACGGAACTGGTGGTACAACAATAAACGCGATAACTCCGTATACTCGTGCCGTCAAGATATGACGATAACCAAATAAAACATTTGACGGAATATTATCGACTCCTGAAAAGAGCGTATATTGGAGCGACAAAAGGGACGCGAGCGCAGCGACAAGAACGACAGCATCGCCCAAGAAATATGAACAGACGACTGGAGAGACTAGAGCGACAAGAGCCGCAGCGAGTGCACTGTGCAACAATTATTCACCTTCGTGAGAAACCACATGCATGTCCAAAGACATCAAAAATGGCTTTGCTCAGTTTGCGATAGGAGTAGAACACACCAGTGCTGTTTAAAATTTTCAACTTCGTGCAATACAAATCGTTCCGTAGCGTTGTCGTACAAGGTGATCCCAACCCCGAGCCTATTTGCGTCATAATCAACAGTTTCCCTCTTGACTCATAGTTGCTGGTGTTTAGTCGTAAAACTCCTAAGAAAAGTTCATATGAAAACAAAATCCCGAAAACAATCTCTATCTTCAAAGTTAAAAAGAATGAAGTAAAAAAGGAACCCACCTTTAGTCCTATGGACGGAACTGGTAGTACAGCAATAAACACAGCAAATATGGAGTTGCTGTATACGGAGACTACGGAAGTATGCGGAGACTTGTGCCGTTAAAATATGCCGATAACCAAATAGAAGACTTCACGGAATATTATCGACTTCTGAAAAAGAGAACATATTGGAGCGACGGTAGCGAAGAAAGGGAAGCGAGCGACAAGAACGAAAGCAACGCCTAAGAAATATGATCAGGCGACAGGAGCGACTAGAGCGACAAGAACGACAGCATCGCCCAAGAAATATGAACAGGCGACAGGAGCGAGTAGAGCGAGATGAGTTGCAGCGAGTGCATTGTGCAACAATTATGAGCAAGCAGGACGGTTGACAATGCTACTGGAGTTTTGTTAATGCCGAAAATAGGCATAGAAAAAAGGCAACGTCTTTTTACCACTCACCCTTATTTTGCTCTTATTCACTGCAAATATTGCACAGTATCTGTAGAAAGCATTGAATGCAGTGGAGAACCCACCCATAAAATATGTTTCCATCGTTCAAACCCGTCGTTCTAAATCCTAACTCCAATAGCACAAACTGAACTCCAAGAGTACTGTCAACTTACCGCTTCCTTTCAATGCAGTGCGCGTATTGCTACGGTGATTGATAGTATTGGTGTTACTCTCAGACCGCGGGTAGAAATTTCGCACTCTACTTCTAATTTTGATCGCAGCCACAGGTCAACGAAGAACTTTATTCAGCAATAAGATCGACTTCGGAATCTAGTGTGCGTAAATACACAACAAAAGCCTATGGAAAAAAGGCGTTAAAGTCCGGACCTAAAGCACCTTCCTGCTGGTTATACTTTTCTAGATTTTCGTGGAAGCAGTCAATCTATATGTCTGCGATAGGTGAGGGTCGTAATAGTTTGAATCGTAGGAGTACCTAAAGCAGTGGGAATTTTTTGGTAATCGACGTGAACATTGGAAGGAAGCAGTAAGTTGACAGTGCTCTTGGAGTTCAGTTTGTGCCATTGGAGTTAGGAATAAGAACGACAGGTTTGAACGATGGAAACATATTTGATGAGTGGGTTCTCCACTGCATTCAATTCTTTGAATACAGTGGAGAACCCTGAAAACATGCATCCCTGCGACCTAGGCAAACAGTACCACTCTTTGCATATCAGGCTAAAACACATTGAGAGTAGTGTCGGGATAATAGATTGAGTTATACGAGCACGCGTGCAAATCTTCAGATCTTCGAACCTCCAGCTGTAGTAGATTAGGCGCTTCGTCAGTGCTGTGGCTCCGGTCGCAGTGAAAATTATGAGCTCTCGGTGCATTTACCGAAGAGGTGGTGCAGTTTGCAAGTCTTTCAAGTGGTAGGTACAAATGACAACAAGAACAATGGTCCTCTCCCATTTACAACAGTGACTTGGCGCCACAAGTTCGAATTTCGAAAGTGTAGGGCGCGCAGTTCAAAAACGGCCATTTCGCGCGAAACACGTGAACTCGTCCAGGACGATGAAGCCTGCGCCGTAGGGACCAAAGAAAGCCAGAGGGGCGGGTCGCGAATCATCCAATAGGGCGCTTACACGTGGCAAGTGAGGACGAGTTGCTTTGTAAGGTACATAGCTGTGCGAAATGAGTGTCGGATCAGGAGCATTGTGTAATTACACGCAGATCTCCGAATTCCACGTGCTAAGCGGTCTCGAGCACTTTTTTGACAGATTTGTTGTTCGTTATCCGGCCATTTTTGACCGGATAACGAACAACAAACCGGATAGGCAAAAATGGCCCGGAAACCGGATAACGGATAACGGATAACGGATAATCCGCTCATCCCTGATGTGGATGCTGCGTTCGACCAAACGGCGCCGGTGGTGCAATGGCGTAGAGCCCGGTTAGAGAGAGGTGCGGGTTGGAGTCTCACCTAGCGCTAGAAGCTTTGATCGCAAACAAACATCGTTATGAGAGTTTACAACCTCGATACCACCCGCTTGAGGCTTAAAGGAACTGATTAGACCCTAATGATAGCACATTCCTAATAGACGGTTATGTAAGCAAACTTGCTGATATTATGAGTTTTAGGTTTGCTTTTTAAACTCAATTTCTAAACGTGTTGTGCAGCAATATAACGGGATCACAAAGTAGGACGTTTACTTGTTCCTAATGTGGACGCATTCAGCATCGTCATCATTGCGCTCAATGCCGAGTTCAGAAAGCTAATTGCATCGCCAGCGAAAATCTTTGATAAGTTTAATCTTGCCTGAGCTTGCTTCGTTGTCACATGTGATATTATAGGACTGAGAACCACGCTTCACTCCGCGACTTCAATGCGTGCACAGTCGAGGGTTATACAAATCTCAACTTTTAAATAAGCGTTGTGACATCTTGAAACTTGCGTGGATGTTGTAGTTTCATGACCGACCTAATTCAACGGCATAGAGTGAGAAACGATAGCGGCCGTTCCGACGTTCTTTGGCGCTCGAAATTGCTAGATTTGTTGTAGTACTTGTGAAATTGTCTACGCTAAAGCATTCCACGGGAACAATCGCGGTCAGCTACCATATATTAGGTTGGTGCATAACTTCTCGGACATTTGAGCCCTCCTGAATTGAAAGCGCGTTCTCCCGCCAAATTTCTAAATGTATCAACGCGTAAATGATCGATCGATAGAGAAAGGAAAGGGCTGCAAAACTGCTCCTAACATTTACTTCTGCGCTGTTGACGTCAGCTATTATGGCTAAGCAATTCATCCCAACTGAGACGCATATTCGGCACATCATGTTATTCCTGCATCAGTCTGGTCTCAAGGCCAACGAATCGTATCGTCGCTGGAAAGATGTTTACAACGAGAGTGCTCCTGCTCGAAGTACTGTGAACCAGTGGTTCTCGAAGTTTGCAGTTGGTGAATTCTCCGTTGAAGATAATGAACAAGAAGGGCGCCCGATGACACTGGATTTGGATGGCCCCCGAAGTAGAGTGGAAGCGGACCCATACCAAATCACTCGCGAACTATCAAGCACTCTTGATGTTAGTCACTCAACAGTCGCTCAAGGAATGAAGCCGATTGGCACGGTGCAAAAATTGGGTCGCTGGGTACCTCACGACTTGACCCAACATGACATGGATCGCGGAGCCGATGTCGCTCTGTCTCTCCTTACCCTCAGACGTACCCACGGATGTCTAGACAACCTTGTCACTGGGATGAGAAGTGGATACTCTTCTCTAATTATCACCGGCGTGCACAGTGGGTTGACGCAACTGGAGAGCAGAGGACGTTCCGAAACCCGACCTTCACGTGAAAAAGGTGATGCTATGCATTTGGTGGAGCGTTCTTGGCGTAGAATACTGGGATTGCTGGACGAAGGGATAACAGTGACGGCAGAGGTTTACGTCAACCAACCGAGGAAGTTGAGAGCCCACCTTCAAACCACGCGAGGAGAGCAAGTGAAGGTGTATTTTCAACACGACAACACTAGACCGCATATTGCTAGAGCGATGGCGGCTGCGTTGGCGGACTACGGATGGACCGTTCTTCCACATCCACCTTACTCACCAGATTCGCTCCTTCAGATTATCATTTGTTTTCAAGCCTTCAACGCTTTTTGGACGGCCAGCAATTTAGGAACCGAGAGGATGTCAAGGAGGCACTGCTCACATTTTTCGAATCACAACCGGCCACGTTTTGGAGAAAAGGCATTCATGACTTACCAGCACGTTGGCGAAAGACAATTGATGTAAAGGGTGCTTACTTCAAATGATTTGATATTGTTGTTCGTACGTTGTGATAAAAAATATTTTATGCCCCAAATGTCCGGGAACTTATGCACCAACCTAATACCAAAAGTGTTACGTTTATCTGTAATAGATGTAAAATTTAATTTCTAGATCTCGCGGTTTTTGGTCTGCGGAGGGTGAGAGTCGAACTCGTATTTTTGCCTCGGTTGTGTTGCTCGTTATCTGAACACCTTGCTGACCTAATGATGTTTACCGAATTACTAATTTTGCTTTCTAATCACACCATGGATAATGTCTTACATTCTTGAACTTGTTTTATAGGAAGTATCATAGTAGCAATGTATTAATGTGAACTATAATATTTACACTAGGATTACGTAAGGCTTTTGAATGAAAACTAAAAATGTTTCTTTATTTGTTGTGTGTAACAAATTGTAATTGCCTATTTGCTACCATTCATTTTGAAAACGTTTAAGAAAGGTACCATTACCACATGTGTCCCATTGTTAGCCTCATCCTACATTTTCCGTCATTATATATTATTACAAACACAAGTGCAGAGAGCGTTGGACAATGTTAACGCCTTAAAACGAAGACACGTCACTTGCAAATGAAAAAAAAACCTGTACATTGATAATTGTCTTCGTTCTCTGGTTACCATGGAGTGACTGTAGATTTTCAGCAGCTTCAGTATGATACTAGCACGGTCCACTGAAAGGAGAGGGTTGCATATGGAAACTGCACATGCGACTACATTACATTTATTGTGCCAATTACAGTTAGAGGTATAGATGGTGACGAAATTATGCATAATTCTTGGTTTGTTTGGTATTTGGCTTGATGTAGTGGCGTAGTTCTTGGCTTGATGTAGTTCTTGGATGGATAAGAGATCCGCACAACATAACCATAGTTTATTTATTTATTTATCTATTTATTCAATACACCGAAGCTGTGCCCAAACATTAGTATTAAAAGAATCAATCGTAGGTGCAAGAATTGACGCAGTTTGGCCGGAAAATCAAACGAAAACAAAAAATTACAGACGCAAAGAACATACAAACACTAATACACTAAGTAAGTACATCAGCACACAACAAACCCATCGTAAGCTCATTGCAAATATTAGGTACCCATTAAAGAGCACCGAAAAGATGTTTCCTGTAAGTTAGAATGCCTAAAACTAGCCGGCTGGTTAATTGCACGTAAGTGGGTCAGCGACATCGCATCTCGATCCAATGATGTACAACCACGTCTACAACACACAAGTTGTCTCGCAGCAGTTCCACAGCAGGGGTTATCCAGCGCAACTGACAATGTCATTCCAACGCGGGCGCATGGTGGCATCTCATTAAACTAAATACGTACCCTGGGCACTGGCCCTGGGGAAGCAACTACGCGTCATAACAACTTGTAACTGGTGAACAGGTCTTGCACAGAATTCCTTATCCAAGATGTGGCAAAAGTGGTGAAGTGACGATTGAGCAAATACCCCAGTGACATGCAACGCCAAGAGCTGGACTTTAGGCATGAAGGAGACGGACGACATGATAAGCAGAACTCTAGAAAGGAGTGTGGCTAGCTGGAACACAAATCACAGACAGGGTGGACTAAGCTACGCGTACTGCAAAACGACTTCGAAGCTTATTCGAGGCAGGCATATAAGGGGCTGCGGTAAGAAAATTTAAACAATAGAAACGAAAAGAAAATAAGCCATGATCCGACGTCGCCTAGAACAATGCTAAATCCTCAATTCTAAGTAATCGAAGAACATCCAAATCATTAAGTTTCCACTTAAATATTTTACTCGACTCCACTGCCATAAGTCAGGAACCAGACATTGGAACCATCTTGCACATCGATGGAAGACATTGTTATTGTTATAATATTATATATGGTACCGTATCTCCAATGGTGTAATCTAGGATAATCAAGAATAAAGGAACGTCGTCTTGCCCCAGAAGGACGGAACATCCAGACCTCGCTTGCTTGCAGTGTAATCTCTCCATTTAAGAATGCGGAAGCAAAAAACGAGGTCCAGGACGGTTCTCCTGCGCTGTAAAGAATGAAGTGAGAATAACCTCAAGCGCTCATTATAAGAAAGCAAATAGTTACCGTTGTCCATCAACGACCTGCGGAATAGTAGACGTGAAACACTCGTTGGACTATCTCAATGCAACTGATTTTGTTTTTTGTACCTGGACTCCAAATGACGGACGAGCATCCAAGGTGAGGCAAGACATATGTTTTATAAAGCCTGATCAGTAACCCGGTATCCGAGCAATGAATCGTACGGAAGATTGCAAACATTACTGAATACGCTTTCTTGACAACACTATCAATATGATCAGAAGACTTCAGTTTTGAGTCAAAAATCACACCAAGACTCGAGGAAAAGCTGCGACCCACTCTAACCGTCATATATCAATCACAAGGATAGGATGTGATCCAATCTAATAAAGAGCCCTCGAGGGAACGCAATTTGCTGAGTAATTTACTATGACCAACTTTATCGAATGCTTTAGAGAAATCAATGTAAACTGTGTGAACAGTCTTTCCGGCATTGAGAGCTGAGCTCCAATCATGGCTAAGTTTGAAGTAGTCGACGCACTCGGCAAAAAACCATGTTGCTCCAACGGCATTATGTGGTGCTTCGTGACCCATTCTAGAACCTTTTGGTAGATAACTTTTCCATCGCTTTAATTGGAATGGGCGTAAGGCTAATTGGCCGAAAATTGTCAATCCTCCAGCTGTTGGTTTGTTTCTGAATCGCAGTTACAATTGCGTGTTACAACATTAAACAAGTGAGAGAGAGGAATAGCAAGGGTGTGGCAGCACTTTTTGAACACGATTGGTGGGATTCTATCATATGGTTTCGTCGGAGGGCTTCAGTCTCCTAAGTATCTTTGTCAAGTGATAGGGTTTAAAATAGAATCCATCTAGATTGAGGTTCGCCCTGTAGGAAAAGATAAACGTTCACCTTGATTGTCTATACAGGAGGGTATACAAATTTCGTCCACGAAAACACTACAAAAATGTTCTCCAAGCGCATCAGCTTTCTCCTTATCATTACAGAATCGAGTTCCATATGAGTCCACAAAGATAGTGAAGGAGCCATGAGCTATGATTTTTTGCCGAATATATCGATGAAGCGGTCTAGACCTTACTCGGGATCCTAGCCATTTGTGGAAATTTGTAATTTTTTGAGATGGCGATTGAGATCAGTGCAAACTTTAACGTATAATGCATTCATAGCAGGGTTCAATAGAGCAGAAAAGAGACGATCTCTTTGATGAAACAAATTGTATATGTGTTGCGGATAAATCATGCAATTTGCATTAGGAGACTTCATGGGTACAAACATACCGAGTGCATGGCAGATAACCCTGCAGAATCTATTATACAAGTCGTTTACGGAAGCGTAGTTACTGAATTGAGATGACCAATCCACACTCGCAAAGAAGGTATTGAGGCTGTCGTAATCGGCATTCATAACGTCGGCATGGGAGGACACGTTATATTGATGGTGTCATGTAGTACATTAAAGTTAATGATGACGTGGTCAGAAGTAGCAAGTGGTGGCGTGACCAAGACATTACAGACATTCTCTCTGGTAGATAGAACAATGTCCAATACATTATTGCCGACAGTAGGTTGGAATACATGTTGAGAAAACCCAGCTTGTAAAAAAAATTCAAGGAATTTGGGGCTGGAAGAGTTCATGGGCGCAGGGAGCTCCAGTTAATATGGATATTAAAGTCTCCTACAACTATAGTATTGAGCCGATCAGAAACAAGCTCACTTAACAACCCTATAAGCGCTCCGTCGTCAGCTACAGTTGAATTGGGAGCACGATAGACAAGAGCAATTCTTGTATCAGATCCTGAACAAACTGAGAGTAAGTTAATACAAAGAACGTCCGCTACCAGGGAATACGCTGATGGAAATCCCTCTACTGTCAGGTTGCACTTCGCAAGGAGACATACTCCCCCACCTAAACCTCCACCACGATCGCAACGATATAAGAAGTAAGGCAGCCCCCCCCCAACAATTTCAGAATCAAGGATGTTCGGATTGAGCCAGCTTTCAGTTACAAAGACCAAATCAGGATTCATCGTACTTAGAAAAAATTGAAAATGTTCGATTTTGTTTAGAAGACTTCGTGCATTTAGGGAGCTTAAAAATTTCGGATCTAAGGTTCTGAAACGATTGGTTGGCTTCGAAGGGGTATACTTTGTGTGCTTTGTGTTGCCACCCCGCCGTTTCTTAAAAAGGGAGTTCGGATATCCTTCTCAATTAACCCTTATGCACAACCCATTGCTGAGACCCGACCTCACTATTCCGCGCTCGCGCCTCTCGTCGCAGTTCCCACTCTTTTTTAGCTCCTCTGGGGTCATACTCTTCCTAAGACGAACAGCTTTGTAACAGGAATGACGAAGTAAATGCGCATTACGTAATGCCATACGCCAATGGAAGGAGGTGGGAAGAATCACCTTGACAAAACGAGGCCTAGTATTGCTATAAGTACCCATCCTATAAACATTCACGGGCCTACACTTTACCTTGACAAGATCCAGAATAGACAAGAGCTTTGATTCGAGGTCAGCCTGACACTGAGAAGGCCGGAGCTGAGCATCAGCTTCTTCAACGTTCGCAAATTACAATGCTCCTGCGACGCTCTTTCTCCTTGATTGTGTCCGAAAGGTCTTTTGGGATTCTTTCGGATAGAGCAAGGAGGATCCCCGCGATGACGGGGTCTTTGATCAGCTCCATCGCTTTCATCACCAATTCCTTGGACGAAAGACTGCCATGACTGAGATCCGCTGTATTTTCAGACTTCATTCTAGGCAATCCTCCATCTGAAGAGCCATCAACATTCATCCCTTTCCTCGCACCTACCTTGTATTGAGGATGTCTCTGGGGCGCTCTGCTTGGCTTTAGAACGGAGGACCATAGCCGACATTTCCACGAGATCAGAAATCACGAAATAAACAACGTTCAAAGGCAAGCAGGCACCTAAGGCCTATGGCATACCGCCGGCGACGAGTCCAGCGACGAGAGGAGCGGAGCGACGGGGGAACTGTGGTTTCAGCGACGGCGGTGTTGAGCGGGGCGAGAATTTGCACTGGAGCGCGGTTAGTGACGCTTGCGTACGTGAATGCGTGGTGCAAAGGGTCGGGCGACTGCTGGTCGCCGTGCGAAGCGCAGCGACGACCGGTCGCTGGCGGTATGCTCCCTCTCCCAACGACACGCAGTACCGACGTGGCAGCGACAACCGGCAAGCACGCGCTCTCTCCCCATTGTTTCTGACAGGTCCCAACACAAATAGTCGATTACTTGTCCGTTGGCAGTGCCGTCGCCGGACTCGTCGCTGGTGGTATGCCATAGGCCTAAGTGAGATACGCCGCATCATCCACATCGGGAGCGGTCGAGTGATCTAACCTGAGATACGCCTCACCATCTACAGCGTGGGCAAAATTTGCTATAGAACGTGGGATGCTGCAGCAGAAGGGGAAGCGCACCCCTTTACTGCTTAACACAACGACACCTACGCGCGTTTCTAGTTGTTGAGGAGATCTGACGCATAGTTCTTGGCTTGTGATAAGAGATCCAATAATATATATTTATATATAAGGTATCGATCTTCATTCATTCGAACATGAAGATATATCAGAAGCCGTGCAGAGAAGCTTTAATGTTATAGTTACAGTAACCGGCATTACGATGTAAGAAAATTATATAACAAAATTCTTAAATTATAGTTGTGAAGTCATGTGACTTAGTAATTGTTTGTGACAGTGGTTGTGAAGAAGATTGCTATGCTAACTAGAGATGCTTATCGCAATAGCAGGGAGAGATGAGTCTGGAATGCATGGGAGCTTCTGTGTATGAAAAGGTCGTTGTTTAAACTGTTCCATAGATTTACGCTTCTTATGAGGAACGAGTTTTTGTACTGAGTCGTATTAGGTTTATCATGTCTTACCCGATATAGGTCTCTATTAGTGCCAATCGCTCGAGAAATTTTAAAGAGATCAGAGATACTAAGTCTGATCTCTTTTGTAGACAATTTGTATATTGTGGAAAGATCCGTAATTTTTCTTCTGAATTCTAAAGAAACGGCGCCAATTCTAAAGAATCGACTAGTCTGGACAAATGTGTTGGTTACTATTTGACGTATATGCCTGTTTCAGAGACTGAAGGCGTCTAGTCCAACAACACCCTTAATCAAAGGTAAGCGGAGATGAATCGAGTTGTTTTCAAGAGTTGTCGTTTGTCTGGTATTACATAATTTTATCTCGATAACAAGATTCGAAGACCTGTTTGTGATGCTACTTTACCTCAAGTCGCTGCTCCTCCTGTTACTTTGTCAAACCGGTTTCATCAATTCTTTTTAAGTTTTGAGACTTTATTTTTTACAGGCTTTACTTCTAGATAATTGTGTTATTGGATATTGTGCACGGCAGCTGATTCTTTACCTCTTGCGAATCGCATATAGTTGTTAACTGACACCTGCCAACAATTTTCTTCACCCCTTACTTCATTGTGCTTATCTATCGCGCTCTCTGTTAAGCATTCAGATGGCATAAAACATCGCGTTGCTGTGGATGTGCCCCACAATAATGTGCCGTGACATTCACATTAATAAGACCTATTGTGGATAAAGAAAAATTTTTTTTTTGAGCTAGTACTTACAGCTGTATTAAACGTATCTGCAATTATTCAAAAACTTCACTACCCTCAAAAGTTACACTCAACTTAATCACGTTGTATTCTTGATTCAGAAATTCTTTTGGCAGGACGTGAACTATTCACCCGAGCAAAGAATAGGCGCTTGATGGGTCAACAACGATCAAGTCCCATCTTTCTGAAGTGTACTTTTTCGTTTTTGATACAACAGAACATGCGCCGTCGTCTTCTCTTAAGCCAATACGTATCGCTTCACGCTTTAAAATAAATTTCTAGGATGTGACCCACCTTTCTGAACTGAATTTTGATCTCTATTTTGCAGAAATGGAAGCGAAGAAGACTATGTTTGATGGCTAGATGAGAAGTCCAAAATCTGATCATTTCACCATTCCTTATTCTCTAACGGGAAGTGTTTTGTTTCTTAGTAAGATGTTTAGTCCTTATGTAAGCAGCCTTTCTTCCCTTCTTTATGGTTTCTTACTTCCAAAAGTCTGCTGTCGTCTGCATGTCGTTCTAAGTATGTAATTTGGTGAAGCAATTTCTCGTATTTAGACTACATGACAAACAAGGACACAGTTTACTTCATTGAGGACCGTCATGTGGTAGGAGCTATTATTTTCGTGGTAAGTTATCCATAGTCATGGTCATGACAGCAAATATTTTTCAGTAGGTGTCAAATCCGCGCTTTTAATGTTAAATGTTGAATAATGTTAAAGGAGACTAATAAACATTAGCAGCCGGTAATATAGTCGTCATTTTGAATGCTACGTGGTTAGTCGAAAGGCTATGCAGGTAAGGCAAACTGCGAAACATTCTTTTCATTACGACAATACTAGCCGCTACTTCCCACTTCGTACTTGAAAGAAAAACTCAGGGTTCTGGTGTTTGCTGTTGTGGTTTTCTTCCTTATTTTTATGCTAACAATAAGATTTCTTGTGCGCTCAAATTGACAACGACCAAGGACTTTTTACATTCATGTTAATGTTTTTGGATTTCGACATTTTTCGAAAAAAAAAACGTTTAGTTAGAGCATGTAAATCATTGACCAAACACTGTTAAAAGTGGAGAATTACGTCGCTCAAAAACAAAAGCGTGAAGGTAACTGTAAGACATTTGAAGTTGTTTATCCTGGCATTGAATCCGAAACCGAGATAGTACACGCTTTATTGACGACTAACGTTTCGGCGATGTCGCCTTCTTCAGAGTCAGAAAAAGTCCAGACATATGTTGAAGCTACTAGGGCGAACCTCGCCACAGACCTTACGAAAATTCAAAGACCCGCTGAACAGCAGCCCTTCAGCAGAGAGAGGCAACAACATCCCAACATTTCGAACACTCGAGGAGACTCCAAAGAGTATCTAAGAGGCGAGATTGATGTAAGTGGTGAGCTCGTGGGTTATATAGACACATTCCCCACCCTCTCTCCCCCTCCTCCCTCCCGCCCGCCGATTCAACCTTGACCTCTTGGCATTTATCCAGAACCCCTCCAGGATTTTTCGTGGGGCGGTATGGGACCCAGTGCTAGAATTTTGAATGTGACTCCAAAGTCGATGCCGTTATGGTTCTTTACTCAGATGTTCTTTAATGTGAACGTAGAACGGGCGAACGGCTTCACCGACGTATTCACCTCCACAGCTGTTAGAGGTTATTAGGTAGACAACCGCAGAAATCATGCAGTTTCCTTCGTTACCTGCAGGACAGATGGTGCAATTTGGAGCTGCACAAAATCGGTCGTACACTCGGTCACGCACTGTGTTAGTCGTCAATAAAGTGTGAGCTATCTCGGGTTCGAGTTCAAAAGCACGATAAACAATTGGACAACGATCAGTTCCAAGATTCATCGAGGGTCGAACCTGGCACTATTTTGAAGTTGTAATCTTTCACGGTTTTGATAAAATTTCTTCATTGATTCAAACATGCAAATGTGAGGAAAGCATGAGCACTGAATAGGTCGAGAAAGTGGTTGCGCTTATTTTGTCACAGATCTCGTTCTTCGGTATGTTGGCGAATTGGCTAGTCGCTACTACTACACTTCGTCTTCCTTCAATGAGGAATTCCTTCGGGCGGCTCCTCACCAGTCAATCTATTGGAGATGGAATACTCTGCTCAGTCTTTCTATTCATCTACTCGCCTATGGTGTTCTTGTACGTTTTGAGATATGACATTAATTTGAGATTCATAACAGCATGTGGCACCACTTCGTACCACAAATCAAAATAGGATACTGTTAAGTTGCTTGACAGAACTGAGACTGCTAAAGCTATATGTCGCTTTTAGTTATAATTATTTGTTACAGTTGCACCATTTTTCAGAGGGAGCCGTCTTCCGCTGCTGAGATTAGTATGTATAAACTCTGGAAGAACTTTCCCACCAATTTTCCAAAAGTAAATGGACCTTCGTTGTATGTCCCATCAATTAATATTCGATTTTCCTGATATTTGAGTTAACCCAAGTCTAGGCTTTGTATCTGTATCGCGGATGTTGCGTGCGGTCAAGCTGCGCCGGTGGGGTAAGGCGAACATCGCTGCCCGGAAAGCAGAAGATGCGGGTTCGAGTTCCGCCTGGCGCAAGAGTTTTGATCGCAACAAAACATCCAGTAACGGCATATAGCCTCTCTACCAGCCTCTCCAGGCTTAAGCAAATGTGTTAAAGCATTGTTACTAGTGAGGTCTTCAGCTTAACCGGTTCCATGCTGATATCAGCGACCGGTCCATCCCCGTATCACGGGTGGGTGCTGACAGACCTGGAGGATATCGCGAATGTTACGTGCGGTCAAGCAGCGCCGGTGGTGTAAGGCGAACATCGCTGCCCGGAAAGCAGAAGATGCGGGTTCGAGTCCCGCCTGGCGCAAGAGTTTTGATCGCAACAAAACATCCAGTAACAGCATCTAGGCTTTGTGTTAAACATATCAGGTAAAGTGTATTGCATAAGCTAAAAAGAACTGCTCAATATTTATGTGGGTTTCAAAAAAGTGCGAATTGTGTGCTAGTGGTACACAAAGCCTAATGAGGATAGGTCTTTTCCAATTAATTTTCTAGGGTTTTCAGCGACCTCGATGCCTTGAAGGAACTAGCTCCGCAATCCGGATCCATTCTACTGATCTGCTACAATATCTGCCTGTTCTCCCATTTCTTTATTTCCATAAATCGATTGTGCGCGATTTGTTGGCCTTTCCGGTTCGAGAAATTTTTCAGGCAAGTCTTCTGCACACTCTGTTTGTCTAATTTTCAATAATAGTTATCTCACGATTTACTTTCTTTATAAGAGAAGCATTGATTTTAACACTTCAGTGAGAGGAACACCACAACATTCATCATTGTTTTATGGGTAGCGTCTGTTGCCTTTGTACTTGTTCCTTTTCATTTCTGTAGGTTTTACTATTAGATATGCAATGTTATAGAAATTTAAGAGCTCTTATTCTGCATCCAATTCAGATAGTTGCCATATCATCTATTATGGCAGTACATGGGCAATGTCATACATTAAAAGCGAGGTGAGTAGAAAGTGCACCTTTGCGCATGTTAGTGAATTTGCGTAATCATATTCATTGTATTATACTTTTATTTATTTATTTATTTATTTATCATATACCTCGTAGGACGCGCTCAAACACAGTAGCAAATATAGTAGACATACGCCAGCAAAGTGTCAAAACAGACAAATAACGCAAAAAAAAACTTCCTGAAAACAGTCTATAAAAGTGCAGTCGAAAATAAGAACACATTGTTCCATAGTAATAATACCCATAGATCTACTTCCAGTATTTATGCGCGTAGCATAGTTGGAAGAGGTGCCGGTTGTCGTGTGCATCCGATACCAGGTTCCTGGTTCGAATTTCCTGCCCAGACCAACCAAGCCTTCCAGCCCTCCGTGGTCGGTGAATTGGTACCAGACTTCTCTGGTAAGAATAAAACGCTGACTCGTCCATCGGCTGGCCACCGCAAATCATTGTATGGCTAAAGCTGTGTTCACGCAAGCACGGAATAATAACGAGCCGATGTGTGCAAAAACTATGGCGACACCGGGGTTGAACCGTAAAACCCACTCATTGCGGCCGAGAGGTGGCATAGCTATCCACTGCGCCAGCCGACCAAATTCGTTTAGGTAGCAGCAGGGTGTGGTGAACGCGCTCACGCTTCCAAACGTCTTTTTTCGACCACAGAAGAATGTTCCGAAAAAAAAATACGGCTTCGGACTCCCCACACGAGACCACACATTCTGTAAAAGTTCCACCGCAAACGCTCACCGCCACTTTGGAGACTCTCCTTGTGAGGTCCGAATCGCAAACGCACGCTTGAGGCTCGTGGATGTCACCCGAGTTGCTCATCTTATGAGTAATGGGCGGATTGATACTTGGGTGTCAGCCACCTTCCAAAAAAGCTTCAGTAACGCGGACAAAGAGAGAAGAGACATACTGTTAGTGGAGAAAACATTAGTGGAGAAAAGAAACAAACAATATTACTGCTGTGTCCTGTGCTTTCCTCCGCTCATGCGAATAAGAGCACAGATTTCGGCAGGGGAAGGAACTGCAGTGGTGTGGCCCGACTAAAGGACCAGTGTTAAAGTTGCCTACAATCTTGAGATCCTCTCCTTGCCAAAATATGCATGAAAATTAAAACCAATGTGTGCTCGCAAAGAGGAAATAACAGTCCACTAACCTTCGGCTCATTTAGCTAGACAACACGCGTCCGCGTTGCGTGTGCCACCCCCCCCCCCCAAAGCCCCCTGTGACCCCCTCAAAGCATCATAGCTCCTTGTAATAATTTTTTTCAGGACAAAGTGTCAGCACACGCACGCTGTTACTTTGCTCCGCATGACAGTTAAACTTCATTTTATTAGGAGCCTATTTTGATATTGAAAAGCAAAATGCACGACAGCCATATAAATCGTTACCACTTTTTTCTTTTGTAAAACATTGACTGAGTTAAAAGAAAAGTTTCAAATTTACAGGAGTGCGACATTGTGTCTCTATGTACCGACTTCTATAGGTGTTTTGCTATTCTCATAATCATTGCCACAATGGATACAATAACAGTCACAAAAGTTCATCTTACCAATATTAAGGTGAACAACTCTCAGTCAGTGACTACGAAGCAGTAGTTGCTATTTTTAATATTTTCAGATGCGCAAAAACGGTTCAGTTCATGAAACTACTGTCAGGAAGAGGGAAATAAACTTCCTGAAGCAGGTATTGACACTAGCATCATTACATCTTGTTATGTCGACATCCTGGTGGCGATGTCCGTTCCTTCACGTGATGCTTCTGGAAACTGTTCGCTTCTGCGAGCTGAGGTAATCACGGACATTCGAGTACTGGTGACAGGCCCTAGTGGCAGGCTGGTCTATGGAGATCCCATGTCACATCACATAGTTGATGACGTTAAGTGAGTATCGAGATACATAACGCTACAGCGTTCGCGGGAGCCGACGCATTCGCAGAGTGTGAGAATGCGAGGGTCCCTGAATCGAGAACGGCATCGTTGGGAAACTGAGCTAGTCCAAAAGACCCGCAACGTAAGCAAACCCGTGTAGCTACGCTGAATGTGGGTACGTTGACGGGCAGCTCGCTGGCAGAAGCACTGGAGGAAGACGAGTCGACTTATGTGCGGTACAGGAGACGAAGTGGTCCTGTTGTTCGAGGGACATAGGCCGAGGCTTCAAGGCCATTTTGTGCGGCAGTCCCAGGACCACCAGCTTAGTTAATGTAATCGTCTCCGAACCTTTCCGACGGGATTACAAGCGTGGAACGTTTTAATGAATGAAGCTCGTACTCGCTGGTGAACAGCGTATGAATCATTTTTTCTCTGAACAGGCAAGCTGCTCTGAGAGGGCCAAGGATAAGTTTTGAACCTTGCTTGATCAAAAAACAGCAGAGGTATCGTCAGAACACGCTGTCGTTATCGCAGGTGGCCTCAGCGGTCATGTGAAGACTGCGAAAGATGGTCATAGCTCTCAGCGGTTTTGGATATGTAGCACGCAACGCTGATAGGGAGCGAATCCTTGCGGACTGCGGACTCGCATAACCTCATCATCGCGAACACCGCATTTCGAAAGCGTGACTCCCATCTGATGTCTTTCTATACACCAAGACGCGGATCGGCTTCATCCTTGTGAAGCATCGCGATCGAAAGCTGGTTACAGATGCGAAGGTGTTGCCGTACGAGGCTGTCGCCACACAGCACTGTCCACTGATATGCACTCTTAAGTCCCCATCCCCTCTCCCGAGACTGAGGCATGTCGAGCGAAGCGGTCCACCGAGAATCAGGTGGTGGCGATTGAACGAAAACGCTGCAGCTTTTGTTTCTCGTAATCGGTGGTCACCGACGGTGACAACCGTCGACGAAACATGTTCCGACTTAAGCATGACTAAGGCTGGATGCTGCAAGATCGAGAAACTGGCGTGGCTGTGGACTTACGATATAAGAGAAGAAGTCCGAGGGAAGAAAAAAATATATCACGTGTTCCTTCGCGACAAGATCGCAGACAAAAATGGCGTATGTACCAGGAGGAAAGAAAGCGGCAAAGAAGGCCGTATCCGAACGACGGCATATTTCGACAGTAGAGTTTGCCCATCCTCTCATCCCATGCGTCCCTCCTAAGCACGGTCATGTGCAAAAAATCACTGTGGAGGAGGCAGAAGCCGCTTTGAAGAAGATGAAGCCGAGCAAAGCAACGGCCGCCGACGATATAGCGGCTGACCTATGGAAGGTGAGGTGCTAGAGTCCTGCTGAGCGGCTAACGAAGTTTTTCATCCAGGTTTTTTTTTGTCGCGTGATCCGTGTAACGCATCCTCATAATTTGCCGCAGACATTTGCAATGGAACGCGTTGACCCATGTGATGATGACAGTTGACGTCTTCCATGTTTCGCTAGCGTACGCTGCAATTGTGACGACTATCGACTAATACAAACGCTGCTTTACGTTATTTGAAATAGAGGACGACGTCCACAGTGATTTGAGCCTCCAGAGTATTGTTGTCGCTTTCGCGATCCTACAATGAACGTCGGCCTCAGCATCTCCATCACCGGCGATGATGCTTCCCAAGTAGGTGAAGTTGTTCACTACTTCCAAGCGGTCCGATCCTGGATAGATGCCGTCCCTTGGGCTCGTTATTCCTACGTGCATGACTTTGATTTTTTGGAACTAATTCGGAGTGCAATGTTGCCTGCTTCTTGGCTATGGCGTTCTGTAATTCGATTTATCTTGTCCTCAACGAAAACTGCGATGACATCGGCAAAGTCCAGATCCATAAGGCGTCCGCTAAACTAAGGAATACCATCTTGTACATCGGCTGTTGTTCTTCACATTACGAAGTCGAGTGCGACGTTGAATAGCAACGGTGAGAAATCACATCCCTGCCCGACACCTGTGGTGACTTCGAAGAACTTTTATTTCCAAGAGTTGTCTTCACGCAACACGTGGAGTTTTGATATAGACTTCTGAATATCTCGACGAAGGTCGCACGATTCCATAGAGCCTGAGTATTTTTCACAGTGACTCGCGGTGGACACTATCAAAAGTTTTCTTTAAATCGACGAAGTTAATGTAAAGCCGGTAGCGGTATTCTAGGCACTGCTCGATTATGTTGCGTAGTGTGAAAATCTGTCCGCAACCCGATCTTCCGTCTCTGAATCCAGCTTGTTCCTTCCGCAGTCGATTGTCAATTGCATCTTGAAGCCTTCTTAACAATACGGTGCAGAACAATTTGCCTGGCACAGGGTGATGCTTCTCCAGTTTCCTCAGTCCGATAAACTTCCTTTTTTCGACAGTTTAACTGCTAGGCCTTTTTTCCAGTCTTCTGGTAGTTGTGTTTGTGCCAGCTATTGTTAAAGAGCGTCGTCAATTGTTCCGTTGTCGACATGCCTCAGCTTTTAAAATCTCTGCTGCAATTTCGTCGAGACCACGGGCTTTCCTGTTTTTGAGACATCGTATTGCTGTCTTTGTTTCTTCGACCGTTATGCAGCCTATGTTGACGTTCAGCTCACCCAAGGCGTCTTCGTCATAGAACGTAGGCGATGTGGATGGCTGGGGCTGGTTGTAGACTTCACGGAGGTGTTCGACCCATTTTTCGTTTTGTTCAGTTTCACTGACAAGTACTCTGCCATTTTTGTCCTTCATAGGAACACACGTGTGAGTCTTGTTCCTGTAATCTCCGATATAACTCGATGTAGTGTTCTTGAATCACCACGAGTAGCCGCTGGTTGTGCTTCCGTTTCTTTTTCAGCAATCCACGCCTTCTTATCACGGCGACATGATGCTTTTACCTGTCGGTCGAGTTCCGTATATATTTCGCCCCATTTTCTTGCTTCATCAGGTGTCTTATCACACTCTCTTCTTTGCCTGGCTTGCTTTCTCTCGTCTATCAGCTTCCAGGTTGCTTCTCGAATCCATTGCTCCTTTCGCTTGCCTACGTTGCTTCCGACGGTCACTTCAGCACTTTCACATATCGCGGTTTTGACGGCTTCCCAGTGTTCGTCAATGCTTTTGCATTCGTCCAGCGTACTGAAACGGTTTCGTAATTCAACGCGGAAGTTGCTCGCGATTGTATGGTTCTTGTAATTTTCGAGTCGTATGGTCGTTTGACAACCGGCCTTTTTTGCTGCTTCAGCTTCAGCTTCAACGTCCAACGTTGTGCTACCACTAACAGAATGTTCTTTAAACCAAACTGCCGGCTCTCGGCATGTGCATGCCTCAGATTTAAAATTACGAAGCGCACCAACAGAACTCAACTCAACTTAACAACTACCCCAAATTATTTTGAAGACACACAATATAGACTTCTCGTGTGCACTCCCATGCTGGTCTGCCCATAACTAGACTAATAAGACTTGATGTTGTCATTCGGAAAGCTAGCAAGCCCAATTTTATTATCCAGCTGAGCGCAAGATAAACTTCTCTCTATAGTAGTAGAAATAACACTAAAACTGAAGCGAATAGAAGAGACTACCTTACCTAATACCACACATATTTTGGAAAGTGGTTTTCGAAGCCAACTTCACGACTCTTGTCGCTCCTCGGAGCATCTTCATACATCATGTGTAGTTCTGAGCATATTTTATGCAGCTGCATTTATAACAGCTTTAAAGTTCTCTAAATCCGCATATGGGTGCACCTGTGCAAAGCAGGATCATACAAAGAACTTGCAGTACACATTCATATCGAAAACGTTTGCTGTGAAAATAGTCAAGGAATAATCTTGTATACGTGGGATGTATTAGGTTGGAAAAAAAAGTCCCTTCACACTTCGAAATTTTTTTCCCGCGCTCCTTGTAAACGCGCTAGCCAATATTGATTGCTGATTTCGTAATCCTATCACACTTGTCTACCGTTCGCACGCGAACATAGGTCAAGACAATTCTTGTATTTCGTTATCCATCCAATCTTCCGGACTCAATGCCAGATCTACCTCATGGCCATTTTCGACACGTCATCCTTCATGAATTCATTAAAGGATCTACAGCACGTCAGACAGCCGACCAAATTAACGATGTATATGGCTTGGGATCTATTACTTATCGCACCTGTTATGAATGGTTCGGAAAGTTTTCAAAGGGAGACTATTCACTCGAGGACAAAGCAAGGTCAGGAAGGCCAACTGAATTGGACGACACTGAACTACTCCGTCTTCTTCATACCGATAGTAGGCAGACGACACGTCAGCTGGCAGAGAAGCTCGAAGTGTCTCATAGGATAGTGGGAATCCATCTGAAGAATCTTGGCTTTGCATGGAAATTTGGAGCTTGGATTCCACATGCCCTGTCAGACACTCAGAAAGGTCAACGGCTCTCTATCGCTGCTTCTCTTCTGTCCAGATACGAAAGAAAATCGTTTCTGCCACAGATTGTGACAGGCGATGAGTCCTGGGTTCTGCATGCCAACTTCCGAAGAAAAAGACAATGGGTACAAAAAGGAGAGAATCCTGAGCCTGATCTTAAGCCCAATGTTCACGAAAGGAAGATTCTCTTGAGTGTTTGGTGGGACATCAGAGGAGTGATTTACTGGGAAACTCTCAGAAGTGGAGAGACACTTACTGCTGCCACATACAGTGGCCAACTCTACAAAGTCGCCGCAGCTCTCCAAGAAAAGTGGCCGGAGAAGTCAAAGGTGATGATCCTGCATGACAATGCAAAGCCACATGTTGCAAGACTCACAAGAGAAACAATAAAGGAGCTGGGCTGGGAGGTAATGCCACATCCACCGTATAGCCCTGACCTCGCTCCTACCGACTACCATCTTTTACGTGCTCTCAAGCAAGAAATTGGAGAGAAATATTTTGAAACGGATGACGACCTCAAAAATTGGATTCAGCAATGGTTCGACTCCAGAACTGCAGTCTTCTATGCGAGAGGAATTAGAAAATTACCCAGTCTTTGGAAGAGTGTAGTGGAACAAAATGGAGATTATTTCAATTGATTTGACTTTGTAGGGTGAAGTAATAAATCTTTGAAAATGAAAAGACTTTTTTCCAACCTAATAATAAACTGGTAGTCCAGTGACCGTATTCATGAAACGGCGGGAGCGGGAGATAAGCGATATCATAGAGATATCATCTCGTCTCTCTCTCCTGCCTCGCTGTCGCTTCGATCGCTTTTCGTGGGAAACCGGGAAAATTCCGGGAACGTTCATGAAGACGGCTACAGAACTGATCCACAGTTCTGTTGAAAAAACCAGGATTTTTTGCCGGTTGATCCCTCCCACACCACTTATTAAGGTTTTTCTACAAAAAATATTAGCGACTTGCAGAGCAAGTTTGTGGGTTTTAAAATGGATACAAAACACTTCAAAGATAGGATTGTCAGGTCTGAAACTACTGAGGAGATTTCTGTCAATCATACGAACAGGACTAAAGCTCCAGCACTGTAACTGAAATCATCTGTAGTGACGTGTCTGTCATCAAATACCTGTCTTACTCACAGGGATACGGATTTTGTCATTCGATCGTAGCTCACGTAAATCTTGGAATTATCTCCATACTCGTATGCGAAGTTGTTATTGTTCAGCCACATTTCTCAAAACACCCGACACACCTGCTGTCGCAACTTTTAATTATGCTGGTTTTAACCGTCGTCGACTGCATATCTAGTCTCGAAGACTAACAGAACAAAGACATAAGGCACTTGTGGCTGTGGCGCGATGAAAGACGTGTCGGAAAATGTGCTGTTATCTTTACTAGCTATATTTTAAGCACCCAAAAAGGTACGCTAAAAAAGAGGTAAATAAATAGCAGTAATGCTGCCTTGGTTTTTATAGAATTCTAGCTAGCAATGAAGGTGCCTTCTATCTGGAAAGAGTCCTCTAAAATAATTGCTGAAGATTATCATCTAAATAGGAGAAGGCAAGAAGCCAGCATATATTTAGGCGGTTCTTCACACTATATGCTTCGTATTTGAACTGTTCTGCTATTTTGTTTTGACTCGGCAGTTCGAGAACAGATGGGCAGTGTGGTGCTTTTCTACCGTGACTTGGAATCTTGCTCACTGCCTTGACGCGTTAGTTGTTTCAAATTTATTGACAATCTAGAAGCAAGTATGTTTCCTTCTTTGGATGAACTTTTGTGTATGGAACATTGATTCACTGTGAACTTTTTTAAGTTGTAAAATAAAGTTTTTTTTTGAGATGAGAGATAGGTGAAGTCGCCAGAAACAAGGCCTTAAAAACCCAGAAATTTTTGCTGTTTTTTCCGGCGGTTTTTTTTGTTCCCGGAAAACTGCGTGTTGCGCAGTCCATTAACTTGTGATTTCATAGAAAAATGACGGAAAGAAACTACCTGACACTGTTCTAACAATGGCGATTTTACAAGATGACACTTCAAGTCGAAACGTTTTCCCAGACCAAATCGAAAATTGTTTAGATTTATTGTTATTGGCCTTAACACGGAATTCAGAAGAATCATAATGACGCCAAAACTTATTTTTAGTAAGTTTCTAAATGATTCTTTTAACATTTCGTTTTCTTTCGGAAATCTGATTATATTTTCAGATTTCAAATCCACTTTGAACACCGCGAATGCCAGAGTAACGTATTCAAGAGCGTTATGGACATCAACTTGGGAATAGCTATTATTTGCAACAACAGCATATTTTTAATAGCTAAAATTGTAGTAAGCTTTGTTTGTTTCGAATAAAGCTTTAGTATAGTTAGTTGGATGACATGGCTTTCAACGTATTGAACGAGAGTCCGGTGATAAAGTTTTTTCTGGGAGCTCAGGTTTGTGGCTGACAACGTTTACGGCTGAAATTATACTGGGTTGAAAAAAATTCCTTGGTTTCTTTTTCATTCTCTCTTTCTAGAGCCTGTGTTAGAGCGCGTTTATACCAAAATGCGTGAAATTTTTGTAAAACACTGCCTTGAGGATTTTATGAACGCGCACTTAGTATAGGGCGGTAACAGCCTCAATTAAATATCGCCATTTACCGGATACCCTCTACTTTGGGTTCCTAGCAGGCCTTTACAACCGCTGTCGACAATATCTTCAAAGTTCAACGTAGATCGCCGCATAGCCTTTATGCTCGTGATCCGTCGTTTCTACGGGAAGTTCCAATCTGGGGCCGGATTCATCAACGACTTAGAGCAGTTTAACAGAGAAATTACAGCCAAAAATGCAGATAACGCGACTTGACAGCAATCGTTATGGTGAAATCTCTGTGATATTCCTTGTAAAAGATACTACGTACGAAGCTCGGTAGCTGTGTAAGAGCTGCAGAGGACATTGCGCTCTTGCCGTCGAATTGTAGACCGCGTTACTTTCACAGCGTTTTTAATGGAGCACAATTCGCGGTAGTTTCTCTGTAAGACCCTTGTATTGTGAAACCGCCGTGAAATATTACCGCTGTAACGTTGATGAATCTAGCCTCGGGAAGTGTTTTATTCAAAAACCATTCATTGATGCCTCCCTGGCGCTTCGGACCGAAAGGCACTGCACGATGCCTTGGAAGAGAAGGTCAGTGCTGCCACCATCCATTACATGGAGAGACCTAAATGCGGCAAGACCGTAGTCAAGCTTCTTCATTGGTCTCTTTAAAATACTTCTTACTTAAGCTCCACACTTTACTGCTTGTGATATAGTTATTGTTGTTATTGTTATTGTTTTATTACGATTGCATAAGGCAATACGTTAGAAAACAAACACAGAAACAATCACAAAAAAGAGCACAGGGACGAATACATACAAACAATGGGACAATACATACAACCAATTATACTATTCAACCAACTTCAGATCTGAGCAACAAACTTTCAACTCGGCTTCGGAATTGTCTCGGTGTGAGGGGAAACTAAAAGTGCTTATAGAATTTCAAGTACAAACTACCTGCCCTATAGGTGAGAGACATTGCTCGTAAATTGGTTCTTGGCCGAGGTAGCTGTAGCTTAGCGGAGCCAACTCTTGTGTGCGAAGTCTTCATCTTGAAGAATCTACAAAGCCCAGAATCGGTGGTAAAGTATAACAACTTGTGTACAAGACAGATGTCAAAAACCTTTGCGGCGAGAATCTAGGGATGGTAATCCGAGACATTCATTTCTGATTGCCGCCTTCGGTACACGTGAATATTCGAAACTTCCTATTCTAAGAGAGTTTGCTACAAACGTCAACTGTTTTTATATTTGTTGTTACTTCTGTGCTTGCAGGCAAATATACTCACATTTCTGTGCTAGATCACTCACGAGGCATTATAAGAGATGGCTCTTGCACAGAATAGTGCCATTTCCTGGCCTAATTTTTAAATGCCGTATGCCGGTTTTCTGTGCCTGCACTACCTGCATTTCTTCTAACTCGGATGCTGCTCACAGGCTGCACTTCTGTGGAAAGTGGGCCCTCATCTGGGACATTTCCTGACACGTCACGACATCACTCTCGTGACGTGTTGACCTCAGAAATGTAGGCTTTCACGCCTGCGAGCGAAATAAGAGCCTAAAAATGCCGACATGAGCACAGGCATGGAGAACCCTTCTAGCAAAACATGGCTTTGAAAGATTGCACTTTGTGACAAAAACCTAGAATGGTAGACCAATGAGGAGGCGACACAAGGGAAAAATCGTGGAATCACGAACGGAAACATAGAAAATGGTCGGGAAAATAAGGAAGATTCACCGAACTAGCTGAGTTCGAATTCTGCAAAGGTTTCCCTCTGCAGAACTCCTTGAACTGTGTCGGGCTCAGCGACGGCGACGCCTCGCAAGGCGCGTCGCCGTCGCTGAGACTGACGGCAGTATATCATAGGTCTCCATACATACATTGCTCAACTTCAGTGCCGACGGTGGTCTTCTGAAACTTCAGAAGCGCGGCGAACGTTGACGTGAAGAAGGCCTAGTCCGTGCACGATGCTTGTTCCTATGTTGGAGGCTGAGCCATCTGACGATTACACAAATTGCACGAGAACTCTCTCCTCTTGCTCCCCATTCTCCTAACTTGGTTCTTCCCGAACATCCCTTTAGCGGATTGAAGCATGATCTTCAGTGCCTAAGAAGCAATCCAAAAACTAGATTCTGAAGTCGTCCACATCCTAGGCTCAGTATGCAATCACTCCAGCTATCGGTCAAAGGGAATGAAAAGTTGCGTAACGTTCTTGGTCTGTTTTAGATACCAATGGAGAGTAATTTCTCTATTGGGATCGCATTTTTTCGAGAAAACATAACTAAAATGAAAAAAAAGAATAAAAAAGTTCCTTTCAAACCTTTTTAGAACACATTGTGTTACGTTCATTAACGGCCTATCCATTTATTACGAAGGAGGTCACTGAACTTGGTCTTGAGATTCTGAGTAAGACCTGCATTGTCTTGTAAGTCATCGGACGAGGAATACAGAACTATGTCTCTTTTTTGCTAAATGCCCTGGTATTGGTCCAAAAATGGCAAAAAATGGTATCGTTACAGGGCGGGCTGATAAGGCAAATGACACCTAGAGTGGCCACGTCGTGCTCAGAACTTGATCTGCAAAGGTTTGGAGCTCAGACTAAAGTTAGATTGTAGTAATATGATGATTTCCTACGCCTCCTAGACGAAGCTGCAGTGTACATTCAAGTAATTCATTCGCAACGGTGTCGGCAGCAACTGGATGGCTGAGTGGATACGGAGGCGGACTTATGGGAGGGGATCGGGGTTTGATTCCGGGGATGTCCGTGCGATTTGCTCTGTGGAGTACTCCCGTTTTTGCAAATAAAGAGTACTTTGGCTTCGGTAAGGTACATTCTTCGCTTCCTAACCACGCTTTCAACCTGTTGTCAGATGTGGAAGAAGCTGGCTTTGTCGTGTGGGGTAATGTCGAGCGTCCATTAAACCACCCTTCTCTTGCTGAGGAAGCTCTCGTTAAACCATATGACCTCTATTGAGTGTTATCAATTAGGTTTGGAAGCATTTCTTGCTGTCACCTCATTTGCGAACACGGTCGACAAGCATTGAGTCGACCCATCATCAAGACACGCTCATCCTTCTCCGGATTTCTTTACATACCGCTTTTTAATCTTCTCACAACTTTCATTACTTTAGAGACCTCTTACCAACTACAGCATATTTTATCCAACTCGTGTAATTGGACGCGTTGTTGTGAACTTCTTCCTCACCACTCTTCTATACACTTACGCGAGACGGGTGGGAGCCATTGCAGATAGGAGCATCTGCATTCACTCCTTCGATTCTAGAGGCCGAAAAAAACGTCCGAAATTCATCTCTAGGGTTATTTGGAAGGCAGATCACCAATCTGGTAACCACTTCAGGTGAAAGATGGGTGGTAGAAGGTTACGATCGGTATGTGTAAATAAAGGGTTGTATGCAGAATAATCGGCACTGCCACATTTCACAACTCCAGAGGTCGAGGAAAGGAGGAGAGAGAAAATTTCGGACTCACATCGTACACGATGGTTATTTGGGGTACTGATCACGGATATGACGTCTATTTTTCAATTTTCGGTCGACTACGGCAGGTTACGGTAGATATGGGTGAGCAAAGCTGCCAACGTTAGCAGAATCGCTTTCTTTCCCAATGTGGTCAGGCTTATTTTCCAACCTTCGACTTCAACCTCCGATGGAAAGTAGTGCAAGCAAAGTGGTGAATGAGAAAAAGAGCGACAGGCGACAGATTCGTGGTCAGCAGCTTAAATAATTCCCATAGTGAAAACCGTGATCATCTCTTTGTCACCGTTAATCATCACTATCAGAATACGGTAGTCTACCGTAACCAAAAAGTGCCCTTTATTTGCAAAACTGGAGCACTCCACAGAGCAAATCGCACGGACACCCCCGGAATCAAACCCCGACCCCCTCCCATAAGTCCGCCTCCTTATCCACTCAGCCATCCAGTTGCTGCCGACACCGTTGCGAATGAATTACTGGAATGTACACTACAGTTTCGTCTAGGAAGCGTAGGAAATTATCATATTACTACAGGATGTTACGTGCGGTCAAACAGCGCCGGTGGTGTAAGGCGAACATCGCTGCCCGGAAAGCAGAAGATGCGGGTTCGAGTCCCGCCTGGCGCAAGAGTTTTGATCGTAACAAAACATCCTGTAACAACATATTACTACAATTTGACTTTAGTTTGAGCTCCAAACCTTTTGTAGGTCAAGTTCTGAGCACGACAGGGTTGTTCCAGGTGTTCCTTTTGCCTTATCAGCCCGCCCTGAAGCGATACATTTTTTGCCATTTTTGGACCAACCAGGGGCATTTATCAAACACGATACACAGTTTTTGATCCTCGTCTGATGCCCTACAAGACCATATAGGTCTCGTTCAGAATCTCCGAACCGAGTTCACTGACCTCCCTCGTTAGTAAACGAACTCGAGCAGCCCTTCTCGCATAATACATTACATTTACGAGTTTATCAGTTTAGCAGAGGCATTTTGTAAGCATTTGAGGAATTTGATTCTTTTCTTGAAGTTTTTTTTTGCTGTGAGACAAGGTTTATGCACAGAGCTTTTTGTCAAAGGAAAACTTTTTGATAGCTCTAAGGTACGGACTAAACTGTGCTTTGCAGTTAAACAGCAGTAACATCTTATGTAGTTGATTTTCTCTCCTAAGCATTTGATTTTGAGAGAGATAAAGTGCAAAACGGTTTGGCTCTGGTGAATATATTTCTGACGTGTTAGGAATACGCGTCAAAAGCCTTGCCTTGTTTGGCAGCAAAAAACTTCCTAAATGCATGCATTGGCGCAAATGCTCACAAATCTTCGCATTACCGAGCGCAATTAGATGTAATTCAATGTGTGGAGCCTGTCAACAAGTCTACATTCAGCGAAGAAAACGCATATGGTTCATTAAATTTATTTACCATCAATCGTGGGATGTTCTAGCTTTCGAGAATTCTGTTTGCTTTTTGAAATTTTTATGTTATTTTTATGCTAACGAGCCTAGTTAGGTTATTATTCAATGCAAACCAGAAAAAAACCAGAAAAGAGTTTATTTTGCGTCTTAATTATAAGAAAGCAGGAAGCTTTTGTACCTCATAAAACTTATAACTTCCCTTATATCGACTGATAACTCGCATTTCACTGCCGAACAGTTTAGTGTACTACTATAACATTTCTATTTTTTCTCTCTCTCTCTATATATATACAATATTAGTACATTATAACACTTGTATCTCCTACACTACCTCTGTTTCGTTTCATGGGAAATAGGTTTCATTCACACATTCATACATTATTATTTAAAATATTCTTATTATGTTCTATGCTTGAGCTCAAAGAAGTCTGGAGAAGCGGTATTATATTTTTTAGTGACATCATTGTGTTAAAATAATTCCTATGGCTTTATTCCTTATTTTGCATAGGCACATTGCTATGCCAGCGCGTGCAATATTCGCCCCCTCGATTGAAAGGTTCGATTCTATATGCATTGTTCACGGCGCACTCCAAAGGCTAGCTGGACAGCCTTAGAACAATTCCTTAATAGGGCGGTCGGAAATTTATGATAGAACTCCCCAAACGCTCACACTACCAGTTGTGGAATCCACTGGATTGATAGGTTCATCCCCATTCACTGAGAAAGATTGGAGCAATTCCTGAGTAGGGCGGTCGGAAATTTCTGATAAAATTCTCCAAAAAGTGCGAAATAGTCTTGGAGGCTTTACATTTTCCAGTAAGGGAAGATAGAAGTGAACGTCCTTTCTCCCACACGATTGATAGGTTCGATCCTATATACATTGTGCCTGGCACACTCTCAGAGCATTCCAGGCATGATAGAGCACTGACAACGTACCCGATGCTTGAGATACTCCGAAAAGATATACGTCCTGGAAAATAGGGTGCTCTAGTCGCAAGAGCCTGCTCCAGTCCTTTTTTAGACCTCCCACTGCGAAAAACGGTGGTCTGGTAGAGTTTTATATTTGTTTGTGTAGATCTCTAGGAGACGAATCGAACGGCCCCGAAAGTTTCTCAAGCAACTTAAAACTAAAGGAGTTAAGAGCATACGACAGTTTGTGACGGATTTTTCCTTCGCAAACCGTCTTTTTGACCGCGCGACCCGGGCGGTATTGTGCGGAAGGCGCCATAACGTCAATGTACCTAGATGGTAATTACTGAAACGAGATACTTTTCTAGTGTGAACGAAATTAAACCTTCTTTGTGCTTTTACCTTACGGCGGTTGTTTTGCTTGTTTGGCGGTTTCTTTCGTGTAGTGGTGCAAATAAATAAATAAATAAATAAATAAAGTACTTGCTTACAATTAATTGTAATTCTTAACTGAATTTGTGCCAGTTCTACACTACTCTGATTTCTGTCGCTATCTACTTTTTTACGTTCAACGTAGGTTAAAAGGGAACTAAATCTTATTTTTGTCAAGCATGACCATTGGCAAATATTAACCGCCAATCAGTTATTATGTCTTTGAAATACAGGGTGTCTCAAAAAATGTATACACTGTTTGAAAGGTTATAACTTTATGTTGATACAGGATGTTTTGTTGCGACCAAAACTCTTTGCGCCAGGCGGGACTCGAACCCGCATCTGTAACAACATATAGCCTCTCTACCAGCCGCTCCAGGCTTAAGCAAATGCGTTAAAACATGGTTATAAATTTGTTCAAAGTAAAGGTACTGAAAAAGTTGACAGCCTATATAAAAGAAAAGAAAATAGAAATTTTTGACGTGTGAGCGGTATGGAATGTGCATGCCTCGTTAAAAATTTTGCATTTTACACTCGATTGATTGCGTTTCGCTTTAATAATTGTAATAATTTTTTCATAAAGTAGCCGTATCCATTAATTTGTGCTTTTCTTAAAGTTTAAAAACTCAAAAACACGCTATGGCTTGCAAAAAATGCAGGGTCACCTAAAGAAAGTAGGTACTGTTTGAAAGGCTTTAACATTGCTCCCAGAAAAGCTTTTAAAGACATTTGGGACTCGTATGAAAGCACAGAGTAACGAGATTTCTGTGGCATGGGATTGCACCATGCTCACACCTGAAACCTTGCACTTTAGAATCGGCCGATTGTGGCAGCAATTATGCCGATTAGCCTTTTCATTCAGCTTGAATGTTGCCTCATCAGTCCACAGAAGCAGGAGCCTCATCTTTAAAGACGGATTCTGTAGAGTGAAGAGGCAACATTCAAGCTGAATGGAGAGGTTAATTGGAATAACTGCAGCCATTGGGCAACAGAAGAGGTTTTAAAACGCACAGCACAGGTTAATGTGACCAAGTGGTAACAAGATCGTAACAAGCATTCACCCCATATACAATCAATCGAGCCTGAAATCCATGGTTTCAGGTGGGGGCATGGCGCAATCATAACTTTTCGCATGGCTTCAAAGGGAGCAATGTGCAAACCTTTCAAACAGTGCTTGCTTTTTCAGGATGCAGCGCATTTTTTGCACACCACACTTTGAGAAGAAATTATGACAAGTATTCAAGCGAAACACAATCAATCGAGTCTAAAATGCGAAATTTTAGGCGAGTGCGTCGCGCATTCGACACCGCTCACACGTCAGAAGATTTCTGTTTTCTCAAGCTTTCATATAAGTTTTTAACTTCTCAGTACCTTTACTTTAAACAAAGTTATAACTTTCAAACTGCGTATACTATTTTTGAGACACTGTATATAAAGGAGCGGAAACAAGTACACAAACGGTGCAATTATGAAGCAGAGCCATTCGCGAAGATCGATTTGTACGTATTTACGTTTGAGTAATGAAATCTTCAGTTCAGATTTCATGTATTACGTTGTCCAAGATCGCCATATTGTAGGAGCTGTTATATTTGTGGTGAGTCAAAGCAAATTGCATTAACAGCAAAATCACATCAATTAGTGATTCTGTGAAAAATTCAAATGTTTTCACTTACCTTCACCTAACACTAATAGCTGGACTTTAGTTAGTGAGGCCTTTTTCTTTTCGCAAAGGAGGATGTTTTAACCTCTGGGAATTAAATAGTGGAGTGTAGGGAAAGTTCTCCGACTTTTTGAAAGATAATGTTATTCGTTTTTTTAGAAACTAGAAAATGTATAGAAAAACGAAGCATTAGCCATCATTTCCTGCCACTCTCCGCAACGTTTCGCGCAAACTTCTGATGCAACATTGTAAGACGCCTTGGGTTCGACTCAAAGTTCTTCAGCCAGCCGCATTATATTCATCAGCCAACTTTTTCACTGCATGGCATTGAAGAGCAACAGGAAAGGCGGTCGTCTGCTGGATCGAGGCTCGACCTGTATGGTGCATGGGACAGCACTTACCGTTCAAAGTTGAGCAGCTTGCAATATGTGGGAGGACGTTGTCATACAGTAATCAGATCATACTGCGCTTCTCGCTCAACGGAATGAACATCTCCGAATGTTTATGCTATGTGTATCTAGGTCGCGAAGTCAACATGGCCCACGACCTAGCACCAGAGCTGACCAGGAGGAAAAGATCGGCTTGGGGAGCTTTCAAGAGCGTCGAAGAAGTCGCGAAGAAGACGAAGAACGTCCGACTCCGTGCCCACCTATTGGACTCCACTGTTCTTCCTGCCCTAACATACCCCTCCGAGACCTGGGCTATACGAAAGCAGGGTGAACCCGCGATCAGCGTCGCGCAGCGTGGAATCGAGAGGACGATGCTCGGAGTGAGACGACTCACGCAAGTGAGAGAAGGCCTCCGGGGTTCCAAGCTTCGCCGAGGTTCGAAAATCAGAGACGCTGTCGCGTGGGCCAAGTTGTCGAAAATTAGGTGGGCTGGCCACGTAATGCGCTTCGCAGACACCCGCTGAACGAGAGCCATCACCGACTGGATTAAGGCGGGCTGTCAAGAGAACGCCATGACGCCCACCAACGCTTCTTCGTGAAGCCTTGAACGACCGATATGACGGTCTTCGTGTCCCTTGAGCGAGGAGGATTCATTGGACCTCTCTGGCACGCGATGGTGACGCTGCTGGCGCCCGCTCGAGCAAGTCGATGATCAACGGGACGACAGGTGATACAGGTGATACTGAGCTTTACTAACTTCTCTTTAGCTGCAATTCTATTCGGCAGTATGTGACTGCCGTGAAGGTTGCGTTGCGTGGCGGCAGCTGCGTTCTCTCAGAGACGCGGCTCCATAAGATGAAAATAGGTTTCTTTTGTCGCCAAAGGTAGGTTATCAGCTGACATGTCTGAAAAACGCCCTAAATAATTCTAGTGTGCTTGTTTTTTTTCGTCGTGTATGTAACCCAGTATTTTTTATAGCACTTCTAAATAGCGGAAGAATTGAAGCTACAAGTTGAAAAAAATGCTTGACAGTTTTCTAATATTGCGCATTCATTAAGCATTGACTTAGCCTCGTTTTAGGATTAGTTGCGAATACCTTCGAAGTTGGGCACCGCAATTTATTAGGTTGTAGCGAATTAAATGGCACTGGCTCGCGCCATTTTTGGCGCGTCATTACGCGTTTGACCAAGAACAAACCATAACATGTGGCATATCATTTAGAAGCGCAAACTTTGCTCTACCGGCGAGTACCAAATTTTCTATGTAAAAGTGGGAAAACTATAGAGTTTTATTGACTTTTTTGCAGATGGACAAAAGGGTAATCCGAGGCATTAACTTGTATGAATTCTTGTATGAATTCAAGCTGGGCACTACAGCTAAGGAGGCGGACGAGAAGATCAACGCCGCATTCGGTCAAGAATGTTCCACAATTCGGACGGCGTATCGTTGGTATCGGACGTTCCGGAATGGAGATGAGAGCTTGGAAGAACATGAAGGTCGTGGGAGGCATAGTGATGTTGATGAAGACAAGCTGAGAGATGTGGTAGAGGAGGATCCACACAAAGGTACAGGGAGATAGCGAAGGTTCTTGGCGTCAGTCACAACACAGCTGCCCGGCATCTGAAGGAAATTGGAAAGAACAAAAAGCTGGAAAGATGGGTGCCTCACGAGCTGTTTGAGGAGCAAAGAAACCGACGATATGAGATCTCGTCCGCACTGCTTCTACGGAACAAAACGGACCCATTCCTTGATCACATCGTAACCTGTGACGAGAAATGGATAATGTACGACAACAGGCGACGATCGGCACAGTGGGTGGACAGCGATGAGAGCCCCAAGGTTTTCGCGAAGCCGGAATTGCACCAAAAGTCAGTAATGGTGACAGTATGGTGGTGTTCGCTGGGAATTACTCACCACAGCTTCCTCCCTCCCGGTGAATCCATCACGGCAGAGAAGTACTGCATTGAAATTGAAGAAATGATGAAAAAGTTGAAGGATATCCGGCCGGCCTTGGTAAACCGAAGGCGAGTTCTCCTTCTGCACGACAATGCTCGCCCCCATGTAGCACGAATGACGTTGCAGAAATTGAAGCATTGAAACTCTACCACATCCTCCGTTTTCTCCCGACCTCTCCCCAACAGACTACCATTTCTTCAAGCATCTTGGCGACTTCTTGGTAGGGAAAATATTCAAATACCAACAGGATGCCGAAAGTGCCTTCGAAGATTTCGTCAATTCCAGAACTTCTGATTCTTAGGCTAGTGGGATAAAAAAGCTTGTTTCACGTTGGCAAAGATGTGGAGAATCAGAAGGTTTTTATTTCGATTAATAAACTTGCCTACAAGCCGAGATATTAACTGTTTAAATTTACAGTGGTTCAGTGCCATTTATTTCGTTACAATCTAATAAATAAGGGCATTTCAATTGCTTGCCAGTCAGTAGCGTCAATATCGCCACATCACAGATCTCATTCACTGGCATGTTGGCGAACTGGCTCGTCGTAGCTACTTCACTTCGTCTTCCTTCAATGAAGAATTCGTTCGGACGGCTGCTCGCTAGTCAATCTATTAGTGATGCAGTATTCTGCACAGTCTTTGCCTTCTTGTACTCAACTATGGTATTCTTGTGAGTTTTAAGATAATTTTTTATTAGCAGCAAGGCAAAACGCTTTGCGGTTTGTTTTCTGCTAAACGTCATTAATTCTCTAAATAGGAATAATGGGAGCATATATTACATCTGAATAAGTTTAAAGAAAAGCAAAAATTACTACGAAAAATATAATGTTGGAAGACAGAAGGAAACCAGGGTAAAATTTTAGTCATTGAGTGCGACTTTCCTCTTTTCATCTATTTTAGACTAAACGAGGTTTATTCCAGAACCGCAAATGACAATCGGGTTGTCAACGTTAGTCGACGGTAAACACACGAGCGATTTTCAGTCACGTTCGTTAAAAATCAGCATAGCAATGCAGAACGAATTCAACGAACGTATCCAGGCCTAAACAGAACTCGGCGGCATACCGCATTGCCGCCATCAGCGAGGGCCGACCAGACCCTCAGCGGCAGCAATTCTCGAAAGCATATGGTTAAAGTAATGCATTAATTATTAGGTTGTTGCGAAAGTACCCGCCATTTTTTGAATGTGCTTTTTTCACTAACGCTGCCTTATAGAAAATTATCTTTTGTTCATATAAGATTAGGTATGTATAAGTTCAATATTATTGCTAGCTACTAACTCGTAACTCCTAGAAAAATGAAGCTTTCAAAGGGGTACAACGGAGGTCACTTACTGTATGACTTCAAATTTGGTGAGTCAGCAGCCGCCTTCTGTCGTCGTATCAATGGTGCATTTAGGGAGGGCACAGTGTCCCATCCTTCCAGAACTGCTTGGGTCTGGTGTTGATCAACTGCTAGATATGGCTGTCAAGGACTGTCTGGGTTCGTGTGCCCCTTCCGACCAGGAAGTCCTGTAGGCTCAAGAAGTAGTGGTAGTCGCATGGAGAGGTGTCCGGCGAATACGGTGGATGGGGCACGTGAACGAAGCCCAGCTGGGCAAGCTTATCCGTGGTCACTTTTGCCCGATGGGGTGGGGCGTTGTCGAAAAGGAGGACCTTCTTGAAGCGCTGCGACCGAATAAGTTTGAGTCACATGTCCATCTCTTCTATTTCGATTACCATGGTCTTGGAGTCTATCGTCGTGCTTCTGGTACACAGCTTCCAGCATACCGGTTCATGGGCGCAGACCAAAAAGCTCTGAAGGTGCTTCTCGCCATGAACATCTCGCCGAACGAAGGTATGTAACGGGTCACCAGGCCTCACCCAGACTCGCTGCTTAGCACGGTTAGGGTAGAACACATACTTCTCATCTTGCGTGACTATTGAGTCCAGGCTGTTCGGGATTGGGAAGTGGGCTAGATTTGCGCGACACAGGTCGACTCGTCAGAATGGGGTTTCGGCATGGGACAAACTGGGGTTTTGGCATGCTCCTGGAAAGGGCGGAAGTGGTAACTTCTCAGGTGGCCTTCAGTAAGTAGCCAACAAACATACAAATACGAGAAGCACAAAACAAGACTCCAGACACGAGATAATGGACACGGCATGGAGAGTCTCATTACTTTTGTTCCCCCCCCCCTAAGGACTTCGAATAAGCTTAGTTTTGCTAACATGCAGTAAGTCGAGGCAAGAGCAGCAAGAAGAATTTTATAGAGTTAACTGCATTCCTGGCTGGAAAGGATCAAGTACAAGCTTGCAGATGCAGTGGCTTGCTTATTAGATTATTAAAAATTGTTTAAAATCTGTCTGTTTTAAAGGATGTTAAGAATTACACCTTAAATTATATGTCTATTTTAGCTGCGACATAGTTTTGTTGACATAACATAACATAATATTGATGGTGATTTTATTAGAACTGCTTTTTTGCTTTTTTTTCTAGCTCTATAGACATATGTGCACTGGCTCAACCCACTTGTAGAAAATGAGTTACTGTAAAAGAACTAGCCGGAAAATAGATGTGCATATCATACTAAAAAAGCTTTCCAGCGATGTTGACGCACTTAAACGCATTGCTCCGCAGTACGGATCCATCCTGTTGATTTGCTATAACGTCTGCATTTTTTCACATTTATTTATTTCTCTGAATCGACTGTGTGCCATCTGCTGGCCTTTTCAATTTGACATATGCTTCAGGTGAGAAGTTCTACATAGCATTTGTTTTGATTTTTTTTAATTTTCAACATTTTTTCTCTAGTCCTTACTGAATATTGCTTTAGTGAGAGAAACACCGTGATCTTTGTTGTGCTTATATGGGTGACATCCTTCGTCATTATACTGGCTCCTTACTATTTTTGTAGGTTTGCCAACTTGAATTCAAGTAATCAAAATTTCGAAGTGTACGTTGTTTCAGATGACTGCTACATTACGTACTTTGCTGCCACGTGGACGATGGCAAGAAATAAAAGCGAGGAAAGTGCCCTACATTCTTAAAATTCTAAAACAACATTAAGTGAATTCAGCTTTCTAAAAAAACGCTGCTAGCAATAACGATGTGTTTATGCGAGTGCATAGCACTGGTAGTCCTCAAAAAAATTTGCATTACATAAATACCATACTTCAAATATATGAGTCTGTTTTTAAAAAGGATAAAAATAGAGGACGGCGTTATTTGACCCACTTTGGGATGCGCTACGCATTCTACTTCTTTCTTCGGGATGTCGTGGAGGCGAGATGAATACAGGGTGCGTAAAAAGTATTGACGCAGTAAATGGCGATTGTGGAAATAGTAATGCGCAGTAAGTTTTAAGATATTCACTTGAGGAATATGGAAAATGATCTTGCAAACACGATAGAATAACTCGTAATCGACTTTGGCTCCTTTACTGAGAATACAGGAGCGAAAACGACGGAAAAATTCATGAGCACGCGCCGCAAGTACTCGCTTGGATTTCGTTCCGTGCTTTAAACAGGGTAGCCTTCTGCGACTGGTCACTTCTGTTGAAAGTAGCCCAGACCTCATTCTCCAAAGTCGCCTACAAAGAGTAATTCAGCAGATTCATATTTAAGCTGTGCTCGTCTGAGAAGCTGTCTACACCTGCGCGCGTTATCTGTTTGCCGTTATCGGACAGAGATTGATAATTTTGGATTTAAACGTTTGCGTGCTTGAACATATTGTAATCCTTATCTGTTATGACAGAGCCGCGGCTGACGCTTGGGTTGTTGACCTCTTTCTTCACCGACCGTTTCGAACACCACCTAATTCTCTTGTTCATGAAGTATTCATTTCCTTTGGTAACAGCCAGGAAAGGATCACCATAACCACGACGGTATTATGTTTCTTCAGTTTTTACAACAACATTTTTTGAACACAATACAGCAACAAAAATAACACACAAAAACCTAGAGAGGTAGAAAGAGAAAGCTGGAGCTGAAACAAAAAGTAGGTGCGTCAATACTTTTTACGCACCCTGTACGTATTTGGCCATACAATGACTTGCGGTGGCCAGCCGATGATCAAGTCAGCTCTTTTCCCTCCCCAAACAAGCCTTGTACCAATTCACCGACCCCGGAGGGATAGGAGGCTTGGCTGGCCTGGGTGAACCAGGAACCTGATACATTAGGTGAAGGGATAGCCGGCGCCTCCTTCAACTGCGCTCGAGCGCCCGAGTCTGTTTTTAGGGGCAAGGAATTCATTAATGTCAAGCGAATCTGCTATATCTTTTAGCAGAGCTTTCCAGAAGGACGGAAATTAAGGATAAGGATAAAGGATAAAGGACGGCGTTATTCAACTCTTTAGGATGCGCACGCATTCTAGTTCTACGGGACGTCATGGAGGCGAGTTGAATGCGTATTTGGCCATACAATGAATTGCGATGGCTAGCCGATAAAAAAATCAGCGCTTTATCCTTCCCAGACAAGTCTGCTACCAATTCACTGACCCCGGAGGGATGGAAGGCTTGGTTGGCCTGGGCGGGAAATTTGAACCAGGAACCTGGTATCGGATGCACGCGACCGTCGGCACCTCCATCGATTGCGTTACACGCGCCCTTACGGAAATTAAAATACAAATAAAAAGTTTTAGAAGTTAAAGTTTCAGATCTGCGAATTTATTTTCCTGTATGTCGAATTCTACAGGTGTCTGTTTGTTATTGCCATAATTGCGTCAATGGATGCAGTGACGATAACAAAAGTTCGTCTAACGAACGCTAAAGTAAGTGTGCCCTGGTAAATGACTTTTCGTCTTCTTTAAAAGTGAATAACACGGTGAAGGAATACAGATGCGCAGAAACGGTGCCCTGCAGGAGGATGCTATTCGAAAAAAGGAAATCAACTTTTTAAAGCAGGTATGCGCTTCTTGTTAGTCTCTTTCGTTTTTATTTTACGAATCCAAAATTTCTGCCTAAATTGGTAGTCTCCATGTACATCAGCTATTTTTTTCCATTTCTCACATTTTCCTTTCGTGGTTAAGAAAACGACAGATCCAATGATAGTTAGATATTTGTAGGATGTTGGCGGCGTCAAAAGTTAAATGGTTAAGCAACATTTAGGCTGTTTTGCAGTCTATTTGCTTCGGGCTCGAGCTCTTCTGTTATTTTGTTTTGACGCGGCAGTTCGACAGCAGATGGGCTATTTGGTGTCTCTCTACTGTGATGTGGAACTTCGTTCACTGTCTCGACGCGTTTGTTTTACAACTATTTCAGAGTCAGATAGACTGCACTACTGGCCTGACAAGAACTAAACGTATGGTATATTTATCTCCCCGAGCACTAGCATTGCTTCGGATAAGAATGTTCTATTTTAGCGTCTTCTTTCCCATTCATCTATAATAGGATACTCGATTGCAAAAGATCTTTTCGGCGAACTCACCGAAGAGCAAACCGAATAAATGCAGATAGGGATAGGGATATAAGAGCCCATCTCCAAGTCGAGAAAAGCGGTGTGGCTTCTGTTTCTCGCGGTGATTCTCCACCAAAGGCGGGCGCGTGTATGACACCGATGGTGCCACTAGCAGCCACGACGCCACACTGGTTGTCGGAAAGCTTGACGATTTCGGGAATTCGTCAATCTAGGAAGATGTTCATGCTGTGCGAAAGCAAGTGAACCGGACGGTAGTTTGGGCTGCCCTTCTTCTTCCAAATCAGGATCATCGTACTTTCTTGCCAGCAGTCAGGCACCTTCTTCTCCGCCACAACCTGGTTGAAAAACTTGGCAAACCGCTCGACAGAGTAATAGAACTTCGACTTAAATAAATCATCTAGAAGTTATCTTGACCAGTCGACTTGCCCGGTCTTTCCTTCACAGTGATCTGCGAACAAGACCGTAGATAGGAGCTACAGAAGGGACAACCATATGAGGAAACTATTCAATCGAAATTTCCTCGAAGTAATCGCGTCATCGCTTCAACGTTTATTTGCGGTTCATAAGAAGATGGCCATTCTCATCATTGATGCGAAAGAACTTCTCTATATCCTCGGATTGACGATGGCGGTTCTTAGCAAATCGGTGCAAATACCGCTCACCATCGCGCGACTCAAACTTTTCGTAGACATCGTTGTAATGAGCGGCTTTTGCAACGGTCACAGCCTTCTTGTCAGCTTTTTTCGCTTCGTGGTGCTTATGCCAGTTATCGGCTGACTTGTCTTCGAGAAACACGTCATAAAACACCTTCCTCGAACCTTTTCTTTCACGTCGCCTGTTCACAGACGCGCCTGTTTGTCGACGTTCCTGATGATGGGGCTTCGTAATGCTTCCGACCTCGGCTTGAAGTATCGCGTCGCTAGCATTTCTCCAAGCTTCATGAACTATCATGGCTGTCGGTAACCGTACGAGAGAAATCGCAGCTGCTTCCTTCTCCTTCATTCGCCACCACTTAGGTCTTGTAGCAGCGCATCATCTCTTAAGCCCTACTTCAGCATCGGAGGGGCGATTTTTAAAATACAGATCAGCGGACGTTGCTATGGGGCGACACAATCTTCGCGTCTGTGACGAGACTTCGGTCGTCGTCCCTCACAAGGACGATGTCTATCTGCGTCTTGGTGTTCCCACTACAGAACGAGATGATATGGGAGTCGCGTTTTCGAAACACGGTGTTCACAATGGTGAGGTTACGCGACTCCGCATACTTAAGGATACGCTCACCACGCAACCCACAACCAAATCCACCATGGCAGCTGTACCCGTCTTTCGTCGCGCTGACGTGCCCATTAAGGTCACCAGCGACTATGATGACATCTTTCGACGGCACCTCTGCTGTCTTCTCATCAAGCAGGCTCCAAAACTCATCCTTGGCTTGATCGGAGCAGCCAGTCTGCGGAGCATACGCAGAGAAGAAATGATAGAGTCGATACTTAGCTGCGACAAGATCTTCATCAATCGATCGTCAAAGCGTTCAACGCTAAAAATCGAGTCTCGGAAACGTTCGGAATCGATGATTCCGACGCCACTCGTGGTCCTGGGATCTCCACATAAGACGGCCTTGAGAGCATCCGCGGGACGTCCGCGGGCGGAAGATGCACCGCGGACGGTCCTCGTCGTCCCGGGACGGCTAGCGTAGCGTTGGAGCGCGTTTCCCGCGCCGAACTCCATGGGACGACAGCCTTCCGGCTGCCGTCCCGCGGGCGGGAAGTATAACAGCCACCTCGTCGTCTGTCGGCGGCGATCCGCGGATGGCGGGTGTGGCGGGCCGCGACGAGTGGCCCTGCGCGGGGTCCCGACGCGATTTCCGCCCTTCCGCGGATGCTCCCGCGGGAGTATAACATAGGCCTATGTCCCACGACTTGCGGCAGGACCATTTCGTCTCCTGCACCGCACAGAAATCAACTCTTCTTCGCTCCAGTGCTTCTACCAACTCGAACGAGCGACCCACGCGGGTCTTGCCTACGTTGCGGGACTTTCGGACTAGCTCAGTTGGCCCGTGCCGTCCTCGCCGTCAGGGATGCTCGCAAAGTTTCCACACTAAATAGATTTATGAGCACAACGTTATTAGAGAGCAACAAAAAATAGTATTTACATAGAACGAAAAGACAGTGCGGTCAGAGCAGGAAAACGAGCGTACAATATCTACTAGGGAGGGCTTTTTATGAGCATTTTCACGGGCGTAGTCACCGTTCCTTCCTTGTATCTCCGTCGGATATGGTTTACGAATGAGGGCCGTCGTTGGCATATCCGCAGGAGCACGTCTCTAATGCTTCGCGGGATACGTCCCGCCAGCCCTTGCTCTTAACGAGCAACATGCAGAATACACCGGTCAATGTATATTCCACAGTAACACTATCTTGGAAACTAACTGACACACCCCCAAGATGTAAAATGGGTTGTTCAAAAGTCGGCCTGTCACGAGGGCCAGCCGCGTGCATTCGAATGCCCATGTTCGGCTTAGCTTCTAGAACGGAGCAATTTTCAGTGGCAAAAGGTGGAGGAACAGACATTGCCACCTATAATAAGGATACGGTATCAGTTTAAAAACATCATTTCATTATTTATGGCTGATCCTTGGCGTCAGCACTGCGCTTTCCATTGAAAGTGAAGTGATGTTCGGTTAAAGTTTGACTGTAGCTTCTTCTCCTTGAGGAAGTTTTTTTAAAGGCAAGTCTATTATTTTTGCTTGGATCGTGTTAACTCTTCTAATAGGCAATAATAAACTTTTTGAGGCTGCTGAGAGTGAGATGACACCCCGTAAAAATATTGTAAGAACATATGTGCACTGTGCCATATTTTTATTCATCCTAATGCATTAAAATCTTCATCTACTTATGTTGCAAAGATCAACTTTTTGCAATACTTGATTGTTGAGCTTTATTTCTGATAGCTGTAGCTTACAAATAGTATAAAAATCTGCAGATTCAGGATTATCGTCATCGGCCTTAATGCAGAAATTAGAAGGATCATTTCGTCACCAAAGCTCATACTCTGTAAGTTTTTAAACGCTGTATAACGACTTAGCCAGTGGATAATAATTAAATCGTTGCAGATGTAAACGAAGTCTGACTCAAGTTCCAACAAGGACTATACATTTTGAAATGCTGCAGACGGGTTTCGATTATTGCTTTTTAATTTCCGAATAGTATTTGGTGTAAATTTGTTCCATTACCTTAACCATTTACATAACTTCCTTAGTTTTTCACTCCTGAAAACTACTGTACGGTCTGCCTGCTTGGTTGCCTCTACGTTTCTGCTAATTATTTGATGTACATTGTATTGTATTATGTATTACTGAACTCAGACGCACATATCTAAAGCACATCGCCATTGTTGCATCAGTGATTGAACATGGAGGCGAAATAAAATTTCATCAAGATTCATAAGCAATGCGAATTTTTGTTGGTCTCATAAAAACCTACAGCGTTCTTAAAGATAAGCAAGTCTAGATGTTTTTGTAGATTTGTTTAATTGCCAGTCCCCAATTCGCAGCCAGTATCCAACCTGACATTGATGTCGCGACTACAGGATATAAGATGGTATTTCCTCATTGTTGCAAAATACAGCCAAGCGTAATTTAAAAAGTCATTTTCCTAAACAAAAGAACGAAATATAACGAGGTGACACTATTTTTATCTTTACCCGTTTTTATATTTACCAGCTCTCACTCACAGGTTTCTTCTTTGTTGAGACCTTGTTCTGCATTTTTTCTTACCATCTGGCTTCTGTTTGGTACTCTCGTTGATAGTAATAATTGAATGATACCGTGCAAATACGATTCGTTGAGAGGTAACTCAAATGAAAGCCCAAAAACGCTAGGTTTAAATACTAAAAGCATTAATCGTGTACAAATTGACTCCTGTGATCACGCAAGCCCACGTAATAACGATGCGATGAATGCAAAAATATTGACGACACCGAGTACTGAACCATCGATCCCGCTTAGAGCGCCCGAGAGGGGACCCCGCTGCCACCACACCAACCGACCACTTCGGACTGGGTGGCAGCAGAGCGCCATGAACTTTGCGCTCACGCGTCCACCGGTATTTTCGACCACAGAAGAGCACTCCGAAAAAAGTGACTTTGGCTTTGAACTTCCCACACGGGACCCTACATCCTGTAAAAATTGCATCGCCAAAGCTCACCACTACTCCGGAGGCTCTCCTTTAACATGCCCCAGCTTCAATGCTTTTGTTACGTTTGAACGTTTTTCTTGAAAATTATTTGAAAAACAACAAGAGCGTTGAAAGATAATTATATGTGGACAAATGCAGCAATTATGCTGATCGCAGACTGTAGAGCATGTAATTAGATGGAACCCGTCGGCTGAACTAGCTGTAGGCGTTTTCTTCTATCTAACCTTCTGAAGCTGAGTTGATTTGTTTTGTTCTTTTGTTTTCCTTCATATTAGGTTGTTGAAGAAGTTCTTGCCATTTTCAACGCACTACATTTTCTTAGTTTTATTAAAAAGCGAACCACGTTAAGAAACGAAGGAACCGCCATCATGTTCTATCACTCTTCTCCACCTTTTAGGTAGACACACGATCCCGTCAGCGTAGAACTTTCTGGCTTTGATTCGAAAAAGCCAGTAAGCCAGCGTTCCATGTCGTCCTTGTCATCGAACGTTTTCCCTTGCATCGCATAGGAGAGAGACGGGAAAAGGTGGTAGTCTGTTGGAGCAATATCTCGGCTGTACGATTTGTGAGGCAGCACTTCCCATCCAAGGTGAAGAAGCCTTTGGCGAGTCATTTTTGCTATGTGTGGTCGAGCATTGTGCAAGAATCGGGTTGTGCCATGATTCTGACGCTTTTCTGCGATCTTGGCGACCAGTCTATCCAGCTGTTGACAGTACAAGTCCGCTGTTGGAGTTTCGTTACGGGCCAGCAACTCGTAGTAGACGGCACTCTTGTAATCCCACCAAACAGAAAGCGTGATCTTCGACGGGTGAAGACCTTCCTTTGGCTGTATATCAGGCTGCTCACCCTTGTCAACCCAGTGTCTGCTCCTCTTGATGTTGACGGCATCACTTTTCATCTCCTGTGATGAGGGGCTTAGGCGCCTGGCGATAATGGCGTTGTGCGCATCCAAGTGCTGCGCAAGTTCACGAGTAGTCCGCCGTGCACAGGGTACGATTCCACCAGCTGTCGCAATCGTTCGGTTTCACGTCCTGACCGGGACGAATCTTGAAGGTTAAACTCACCTTTGCGAAAGCGTGCGAACCATTCTCGCGTCGTGCGATCGGACACTGTGCCTTCCCCCCCCATATGCACCACTGATGTGACGACAGGAAGCGGCTGCTGACTCGCCAAATTTGAAGTCATACAATAAGAGAGCTCGGATATGCTCCTTTAAATGCTCCGTTTTTCTGGAAAGAGTTACGAGCGAGTGAGTAGCGAGCAATAATACAGGGTGCGTAAAAAGTATTGCCGCACCTACTTTTTGTTTCAGCTCCAACTTTCTCTTTGTACTTTTCAGAGTTTTTGTGTGCTATTTTCGTTGCCTATATTGTGTTCAAAAAATGTTGTTGTAAAAACTGAAGAAACATAATACCGTCGTGGTTATGGTGATCCTTTCCTGGCTGTTACCAAAGGAAATGAATACTTCATGAACAAGAGAATTAGGTGGTGTTCGAAACGGTCGGTGAAGAAAGAGGTCAACAACCCAAACGTCAGCCACGGCTCTGTCATAACATATGATGATTACAAGATGTTCAAGTACGATAACGTTCAAATCCAAAATTATCAATCTCTGTCCGATAACGGCAAACAGATAACGCGCGCAGGTGTAGACAGCTTCTCAGACGAGCACAGCTTAAATATGAATCTGCTGAATTACTCTTTTTAGGCGACTTTGGAGAATGAGGTTTACTAGGCTACTTTCAACAGAAGTGACCGGGCGCGTGCTCATGAATTTTTCCGTCATTTTCGCTCCTGTATTCACAGTAAAGAAGCCAATGTCGATTACGAGTTATTCTATCGTGTTCGCAAGATCTATCAGACTTAACCGATCGGTGTGGGTGTTGCGTGATTATGAGTAGTGACGAAAGAGCTTCACAGCTTGGAGAAGCATCGATCAAGCAATCAGCATCAACGAATAATATCGCTCTTTTCCACTGCAATATTGAGTATTGAATTTATCCCATATGCATAAGGCGAAGGAGATTCAATCGAAAAAAAGTGAACCACCTTGAGGAAGGCCCTCTCAGAACGATCCTCTACGCGGACGACACCGCCCTAGTAGCCGACAACCAGGAGGAGCTGGAGGAGAAGGTGCAGCTGTGGCAAGAGCCCTCGCAAACAACGGCCTACGGCTGAACGTGAAAAAGACGAAGTTCATCAGCTCTGAACAGTGCGCTGGATCGATCCTAGACTGCAAAGGGGAAACGATCGAGAAGGTGGAAGAATTCCGCTACCTCGGAAGTGACCTATACGAGGAAGGAAGTGTGGACCAGGCGGTCAGGGGACGGATAAACCCAGCCTGGCTCAAGTGGAGGGAGTCCACAGGGATCCTCTGCGACCGTAGATGCTCCAGGACGCTCAAAGGCAAGCTCTATAGAACAGTTGTGAGACCCGCCCTCCTCCACGGCAGTGAGTGCTGAGCCCTGGGTAAGGCGCAGGAGCGGCAACTGCACGCAGCGGAGATGAGGATGCTGAGGTGGCATGTGGATGGACCCGTCGGGACAGCGTGCGAAACGAGGATGTTAGGGCAGTGATGAAGACAGCCCCGATCCAGCAGAAGATGAGAGAGCAGCGCCTGAGGTGGTATGGACATGTCCTCAGAAGACCAGAGGATCACTCCACAAGGTTGGCCCTAGATTTCGAGGCACCCGGAAAGCGTCCGCGAGGAGCCCCAAGGAAAAGATGGAAGGACGTCATCAAGAGAGATCTCGCCGAAGTCGGTGCCACGGCAGATGACGCCCTTGATAGGATGAGGTGGCGACAGATCACAAGAACAGCGGACCCTGCGACTGCGCGGGACTAAACGCTCAGGAGAAGAAGAAGGAGATTCAATCGGAGACAGCGAACAGAAAAAAAGAAAAGTTCTCATCAGTGGCAGTTTTGAGGGTCCAGCCTCGTTTCCCTCCGTAAAATCCTACAGATACCTACTGTTCTTCTGTTTTTCTGCTAGGTCGCTGCTGTGTCCATGCGCGTTGCTGCTAGGTCGTTCAAATCCAGAAGGGTCAGGCATTTCCTCAACTGGGCATAAGATACAAACATATGGCATAAGATATATTTGTACTTTAATTAAACTTTAACTTCCATTCCTCCACGGTCACTAAACCTGTACCATACATCTATCTATGGTGCTTACTAAACATTTAGCTGATTACCAGTTTTCCTACAAATCATTCTGGTGTTAAAGAAAACCAAACCTTCTATCCTATTATCGGAAGTGATCTGGTACATTTGAGAAGAATACAACATTGGATTTTCGAATGCCACTGCAGGTCATGTGTGTGCCAAGCACATATTGACATACATGTTCTTAGTTATCTTATAATATTCTAGTGCTCTCCAAAACCTATCGTGGTCCTATGTCGGTTTGAATATCGACGTGCTTAAGAAATTCGATAAGTCCTCAGTCCAGTTGATAGAAGAACATGCCGTGATCCTATGCGTCACTGCTTAGTATTGATCACAACGGGCACTGTCTTCAGTAAATGTTCTATCCCAACATATGTGCATTTTTTATTTTACTGAACATATAAGTAGTAAAAAAAAATGTTTGATTGCAGAAAAGATGACTAATGGCGAAGCCTTATTTCCACTTCGCGATCAACAGCTTGCTGGAGTAATAATTTTTGTGGTGAGAGTTTCGTAATGCATCAAGGATAGATATTCTCTATTTGAAAGGAATCTTCTAGGTGGACTTTAGCACAGCAAAACAGAATGCTTGCTTAAATACTAAATATGGCATTAGTTTAACGGATTTCCAGTTCTTCTGTTGTTTTTGAAAATTTACATCACAACGTATACCTGGTTATGGCTGTGCATTTCTCATAGATCTCGATAATGGGGATGCTGGGAAATTGGCTTGTTGCAACTACAACTCTCCGTTTGCCCACAATGAGAAGCTCGTTCGGGTGCCTACTTACAAGCCAGTCCATAAGCAATGGAATAGCTTGCACTCTCTCTGCATCTGTCTACTCGACTATGCTATTTTTGTGAGTTTATGTTCCATTTGTTGCGTTCGCTGAACTCAAAAAATAGCGCAACAGTTTCGAGATCGAACATTTCAATAGTAATCTTTGTCAAACAAAGAGCACATTTGCGAGCTCAAGTTCAAATTAACTTTTGGACAGTGGGTAGGATATTTTGTTTTAGCATTTATAAGCTTTTCCGCGAATAACCTAGTGTACAACCCATGGAAGCGATCGCCTTCACTAATCTTTAAAAAGCCAACCATTGGTTTACTCTGCGCTAAAGCTATTTTTTGTCACTTTTGGCGCTATAGAGTTCTATATTCTGTCTTGATCTTGATAATCTTTAAAAAGCCACCTTTAACTGTAACCTTTTGCGCTAAACTGATTTTGAATCAATTGTTCCGCGATTAATGTTGTTTATTACTATGATGCAATAGAATATTTTTTACTTCACCGCCGCTTAAAACTAATTGTTTTTAAGGAAATATTACATTTTAAAAAATTAACGGATTTACCGAATTTGCCGGAATTTACCGGCGAATTTCCACATTAAAAATATCCGGTAAAAAATTTACCGACGGCAAGTCAGCCTTCACCCCTGTTCCGTAAGAAGGGCTCACCGGTGGCGCAGGGGTCATGCTCCTGCTCGTCAGGTGAGACGTCGTAGGTTCGTTTCCCATTGTTGCCGGTCTTTTTGCAAATCATAATTTATTTCCGAAATAGCCTTTTATTCTGAATTATGGCACGTGTCCAATTAAATAGCCGGGAAAACTACCATAACCGTCTGTTGGTGGTTGTAGAGAGGGTGCATGTATAAGATGTGCAGTGTGTGAGCGACATGACTGCTTCACACATTTTTTGCTTCGTTCCACGAACGCCAAGGTTGCTAGAAAAACCTCTAGTTGTTCAGTATATGATTTGGACTCTATTTGTGCAAAATAGTAAATAAAAATGTCACCATAGCAGTTTTTTGCCCTTAAGCGCTTTTACAACTGTGTATGATAGTTCTTCTGGCTATTTAATCAGACACGTCAATTTGTCACAATTTGTCACAATTTAGAATAGAAGGTCATTCCGAAGATAAATTATGATGTGCAAAAAGGCCGGCAGCAATGGGAATCGAACCAACGACGTCTCACCTCACGAGCAGAAACACTACCTCAGCACCACTGCGTAGCTGGCGGAGCCCTGATGACTCACACTCTCACGCCAGCTGTGGCGCACGGCCAGCCTGTGGTGAGGCCACTCAATTTCGGCAGGCCACAACTCGCTCAGGAATTTCATTTTGCAATTTTGACACCCATATTCGTAATCAGCATTCCGAGCTCTTTCCAATGATCCTGGTCTCAACCTGAAGTTCCATGGGAGGACCCTTCCCTATTTAGAGAATGTATTGCATTGTATGTTCCTGGCTGTGGATCCGATGCGCAGCAGCCGAGCCCGCCGACCGGCTAATAGGAGCAGGGAGGCGTGCTCAAGCCGATATTCCAATAAAGGTTTGAGTAGCGTGGTACCAGCGCAGACCAGAGATATCATTATTATAAATAGTATTAATAATAATAATTATAAGAATAACAATAATATAATTTAAGTTGGAAGCTATAAACACGTCAAATTTGTGAGTGATCTTTCAGTGATCTCGATGCATTGAAACGCATATGTCCAGAATATGGATCGCTTCTACTGGTATGCTATAATGTCTGTCTTTTCTCGCATTTCTTCATTTCTCTAAATCGAATGTGCGCTATTTATCGGCCCTTCGATGTCGAAATATACTTCAGGTAAGCTATTCAACTAACTTTATTTGTCAAAGCATTAAAGAAACACTCTGAAGCTGCTGAAATGCTTGTCCGCATAGGTAATTCTTCGAAGAAGCATAAAAACGTCTTTCCAATGCAAGCACATACCGACACACAGAACTCGAATAACGGGAAACTAGCACGCAACACCAAACACAACGCCACTAGTAATCTGTCCTCTTTTTGTTCTTGAAATTCCCCACGAGGGAAGGAGGAAATGTTGCACAAGTGATAGAACCTTGTGATACATGCCATCTTCAAATGTAATCTTCTTGATCGATGATGTAGTGCTCAATTAGTTATTAGAGCTTGATGAGACCTTTTCAGTCACAACCATTGCTAAGCTGCTGCTTAAGCATAAATTTTTAAATTTTTGATTCATATCATTGGGTAGATAACAGAACCTTTCCTCCAAATTCTACTTCAGCTTTCATTACCTGAAGAAGTAAGCCAGGTAAGGGTGTTGCTAGCAGATCTCAACTTGTATTCTGCTTTGGTCGTCTACAATACCACTCCTAATTCGTGAACAATCGACGCTTTGCGACAGATTTTTCCGTCGCAAAGCGTCGATTGTTCACGAATTAGGAGCGGTATTGTAGCAGACAGCGAGGTGTATCTACAGGGTGCGGAGCTTAAATCCGGACGAATTTATTAGGTCATCCAATAATTAATGTCGTTTTTTGTGCGCTACGGTTTTAGGACATTATTTGTCGGCAGATTTGTGTATTTCGAAGGTGCACTAAAGTGATTTTAAGGTAAATGAGACTTGTTCTTTTAGATCTACTATTCGTTGAATTGTTAGCTTGCAAGTTCAGGTGAAATGGCTTGACAAATCTCAGAGGAGCATATTCGGCATTGCATGCTGTTCGAATTTCGGAAAAGTAGTAACGCAACGGTTGCTACCAAAAATATCTGCGATGTATATCCAGATGCAATGGACGTTTGCAAATGCCAGCGATACTTTTCCAAATTCAAATCCGGTACTTTTGACCTCTCCGACTCCTCTCGATGAGGAAGACCCGTAACATTTGACAACGACATGCTGATGGCAGAACTGGAGGCGAATCCTTGTCAAATAGTGGAGGAACTTTCGAGTATTTTCAGCGAACCTAAATCAACCATACATTTTCATCTACGCCAAATTGGCAAGATATGCAGAGCAGGTGTTTGGGTAGGTTGCGGGCCACTTGCAACGCTAGCGCTGTCGCCGAGGAGAACACAGATTGGGCTAGGGAAGGGACTCCGGGGTATGGCGAGTCACCAGACGCGAAACAAAACAGGGCTTGTGCGCCGAGACTGGGTCGCGGGGGCGAAATGGCCGGAGACCGTTTGGGTACTGCACGATTTACCCGCCGAGAACCGTGCCAACAGATCGACGCTTTACAACGCACTGCTTCAGCAACACCGCACAGACCCGTTTTTTGATCGGCTGATCACAGGAGACGAAAAATGGATCTTGCACGATAATCCGAAGCGCAAAAAGCAGTGGCTTTCCAAAAATGAACAACCAAGAAGTACTGCGAAGCCGAATATTCACCTCAGAAAGGCACTCCTTTTTCTTTGGTGGAATATCTGTAGAATTGTCTACTTTGAAGTGCTTAAATCTGGAGAGACCGTTGACGCAGACCTTTTCCGTGAGCAATTAGATTGAGATAACCAAGCTTCACTGGAAAAGTATCCAGCGATCGTCAACAGAAAGGGCGTAATTTTCCATCACGACAATGCAAGACCGCACTGTGCAAAACGGACGCTGGAAATAATCAACGAATAAGGATGGAAGGTTCTTCGTCATCCGATTTTCCCGATCTCACACCTTTGGGTTACCACTTATTCCGGTCTCTTTTCTTAGTGGTAAGAAATTTGAAAGTTTGGAGGATATTCAAAATGCTACATATTTTGCTGAAAAACCACAACAGTTTTATTTCTCAGGTATTTAAGATTTGCTCGTTGGATGGAGAGAGGTTGTTGATAATGATGGTTATTACATTGCTGGCTGAAATAAAGTTTTTTTGAAAATTTGTTCAATTGTTGACAAGGTTGAAAAAACGACATTACTTATTGGTTGACCTAATACATTCCAATTTCCCGGCGAACATTAATTCCGAAAGAAGTCGCGAATTTCGTCCTTAAAAGCCAGAAACCTTTAACGAAGAGTAACCCTCAGAATGACCTCGATGACATACAACCGAAGAGTTGTTATGAATACCCAACTAGAGTTACACCTGATTATATAAATGCATGATATTATATAACAATATAGAGCAAATAGGTATGAATGATAACACTTACTATGTTTAGGTGAACAATATAAGATAAGCATCATTGGATAGCATCCGCAGGTATGACCTAACGATACCGCAAGTAGGTAAATAAGATAATTCACAAATACTACACTCTAGCCGCGGTACACTCTTTTAAGACTAGAGGTTATCAGCTTTCCATAAGCAATATATGCCACGTTTCTATGCTCCTTTCCTAGAAATTTTCTATATAAACCGCTGTGTGTTATTATTTGTGTTGTGCTCTGATAGTTGTGAAGTGATAAATACTTACTACAATTCGCTACAGACGCATCCGTTGGTGAAACACCAATTGGTGCATCAGCCGTGGATTCAAACCCACGCAAAAGTTTCTGCGCTAGCTCTCCCTAGTGAGAGACAGAAGCTAAAAAAAAGTACTCCAGTAAGCGTTCCTCGGGGAACAAGGAAAACTTTTATAAAGCCTTCCTACCGTGTTCACTCAGTAGAGCCCTGGAAGCATCCGAAACTTCTTTCCACCGCTAGGAAAAGAAGCTTTCAAAAGTTTTTCGTTAAGCGTTCCTCAGGGGACCAGGAAAACTTAAAGACTTCCTACTGCGTTCTCTCTGGAGAGCCCTGGAAGCGCCCGAAACTTGAGTCACGAATATCGAAGGTATTTGCGCTGGGTATTTGAAGGCTGAAATAATTCGATTTTTTGGGTGCCCGAGATTAACCGCTCAACCGATGTTCTGGCCAGGCACAATGCTCCAGAGCGATTCGAAAAAGGTTCCGCTAATCCGGCCAGCAGAATCCATTTGCGGAAGCGCGTGTCAAGAACTGTGGCGTTCGTGGAAAAGGCTCAAAAGCTGATAGTAGACGACAAACTTTCATCAAAGTAGTTTATCTGTGAGTTCTGCAGACTGTAGTAAAACCGAGGGTGGTGACTGTAGCGTCAGGGAGGCATCATGTCTTTCAGTAGGACTGCGCGGCCACTTATACGGCAAGGTCCGAGCACTTCAGGTCAAGAATGGAGGCGGTCATGCGGCTGAAAAACGATACGCTTGTGAGTTAGCAATACACGTGAAACCTCAATAGAAATGTGGAAATCACTGAGAAGCAATTCCAATCCATGAAGGATTTCGCACGCACATACACCGCTCTACTATCTCAAATCCCAGCGAAACATGCAACATTTTTATGTCCTCATCGAACTCACAGCTGCGCAGTCGCGGCAGCGGTACGCACCTCTCAGAAGTCTATGGCATCGATATTCCGCAAAATAGATGCACTCGATAGAGCTCGTCGAGTAGAAGAGCATCAGCTGGTAATCTTAGGCGAGAACTGTAAACTGGTCGAGTAACAGTGCGGAAAACGTCAACAGGCCGGAGCAGCTTTACAACGGCAGCCAGAGCTAGGAGAGTTTGGGCAGTTGAAGGTCTGTAAGCACGTTTTCGTAACATAGTGGGATTGCTCTTCTCGTCCATGGTGTTACCATGTCTATAAGACGACGCTTTCGCCGTATAGATAAAGAGAAGTCGGAAAATAACACCGCTGACGCGAAGATTCGTCTCTTAGCACATTCACGACGAGAGCGTTTTCGCGCCCAGTGCGCGCGACGACCGGCAGCTTTTTTTGCGAGCCCGTGTGTCCACTCATTTGTGTGGACACCCGCGTAAAAAACAGTCTTAAGGCCCCGCAGACTTCTGCGGCGACGGCGAACGGCTAAACCGCTGAGCGGCGACGGCGAACGGCGAAACCGCTGAGCGCTCCCACTGATGATGAGTCAAGCCGCTGAGCCGCTCGGCGGCGCCACTCAGCGGCTTGACTCATCATCAGTGGGAGCGGTGATGGTGAGGTACTGTACTGTTTCTAGTCGGGACCGACTGGTGCTTAACAATAACGCGCCCCGATGACGATCGCGCGCCCGCATCGACCGTCTCCGCTCTGGATCCCGCCGCGAGAGGGCAGAGCGCAGAGCGCAGACAGACAGACGCTGGAGCGGCGCCGCCGGGTGGAATGATTCAAGTCATTTCCGCCAGCGACGTCGCCGGTGCCGCCGGTGCCGCCGGCCGGCCAGCGGCGCCGCTGGAGGCGAGCTCTGCCTCCCTGCCCTATGGTTAAGCATAGGGCAGCGGCAACGCCGCAGAAGTCTGCGGGGGCCTTTAGACCTATGTTATACTTCGGCACCGACGCTGCAGACGCCGACGTCTCCACAGACGTCGTCGATACCGTCGGCGTCGTCGTCGACGCGTCTGTGGCGACGTCGTTGGCAGATCCTTTGCAGCATCTACGGCGTCGGCGACGTCGTCGGCAGGAGAGCATCGGAGCGCAGTGTGCTAGTTAAAGTACGGGGCAGTGTTGAGCATGTAACGACTATTGATTTACCGATTTAACGAATTTACCAGCATTTCCGTCAAATTTCTTTATTGGACTTTACAAAGGCCTTTTTTTGTTAAATCGTATTGAAAATGAATTTACGCGAAATTTTCGAAATTCACAGGATAATTTAGGTTTTAATTAATGTAAATAGATTCCGAAAAAGCTCTTCGTAGGGGTTTGCAGTACTTCTCTACCGCCGTTTCGTATTTTCTGTTTCAAGGCCTTCTTTCATACATATGTTGGCTGCTCCGCGTCAGTTTTTCGCAATTCCTCACCGTTCTCTTCACGTTTTCAGTTTTCTTCACAGTTTTATTTTGTGTTGTTTGCTATGCAAGAAACCGAAAAGGCCTAGAAGACGCGAATGAATCGTGTGAGAAGGACAGAAATGCGGAGAAACGTGACAAAGAGAAGGCAACGTAAACATTAGGTCCTCACTTCATCCCCAAACACTCAGTGTTCCAGCAAGCTGAACGGATTTTCGCACAGCATTACGCAATGGATGTGAGACTAACCATAAAAGAACGTTGAGAATAAAAATGGCACTATTGGTGTCCGCAAGATGGGCGTTTTTGCAATTCTTGATTTCGTAATTCGAGGTCTGGTGAGGATGATGGCAGGGCCGGGAGCGAAGAACCAACCTACAATCAAAATACTCCATCGGAGCGCATTTTCTTCCACCCTTGGATGACTTCGGCGACGTCGTCGACGCGTCTATGGCGACGTCGACGACGTCGGTGACGGAAGTATAACACCCCCTGCGGAGCTCTCGGCGACGCCGCTGGCGATGCGTCGCCGAGGTATAACATAGGCATTAGAGAACGTAATTGCCGACTAGGGAAAAATAAAGAAGAATTGCACAGCTATAAAAAACTGAGCAGTAACCAGGGAAGAGATAATGCCAAGAAGAAAGGAAAGTCCATACGCGCTGCTCCAGATGCGAAAAATAGGCTTGTTTGCGATGCTTCAACGAAAGGAAGTGTTCTTGTTGAACGTTTGTTCATTTTCATAATCACTCAGTCTAGGTTGTTTCATTTATGTAAGTGTTCAATTCATGTTTTAAATGAAGTTTGTGCATTAATACCTGTCTAGAAGTATGAGCGCCTACTGTGTTTCATTATTGGGAAGAGTTCCTGGCTTGTTGGTTACGACGAAGCCAATAATTTTTCTGCCTGTGCAAACCGAACATTGATTTGTTACTATAATTCGAGTAGAAAATTGAACAAAAGCATCAACAAAAAAAGTTACTCCTAAAACTCCGCTGTCTACTCAAATGAGTGGAAATCGTCGCAAATGTGTTAATCCAGCAATGCTTTAGCTCGATGAATCGCTAATCCTCTCCACTCCGCAAAAAAACGGAAGTTCAAGCTGTTCGGGCTCTAAGCGGACTGAACTGTAGGTGTTCTTGTCGATGCCGCACCCTTGCGGTGTAATCAAGCGACACTCAACTTCAAGTCATTATAGGCAAAATCTACAGCTTCTTCTTTGAAAGCCGAAAATGTAAATACAATGTTTGCCCGGCGCCTATGAAACCTTTTCAACACGACATTTTAATGCAAAGTTTAAAAGAGAGAACTGATATAGGCAATATAAAGGAGGTTTGTCGACATTGAGCTCCAACTGTTATCTCATTTGCATCAGCAGTGGTATCGCGAGGCACCATTGTACTACCGCAGGAATGAAGGCAGTTACAAAACGTGGGATGCAACCTAATTATCGATTCTGAAGCACAGAACTTATCCAATGGATGACAGTTAAACCTTGAAACCTATTTTCTATATCTATTTGCGCACAACACCAATACATTAATTGTAAGACCAGCACGAAACTGTTCTTCGAGCAAAACTTCAAGATCTACAGTGCCGGTCAAAAAGAAAAGGTCGTTTGTTCAAACTTTAACCTACACAATTTTTTATTTTTACAACAATAACGACTTGCATAACAGCAAATATAATAAATACAACATCAATACGTTGTCACAAAAACTTTGGACGCAATCACGGCTTGGCATCGACGTGGCATGGACTCGATGATTTTGTTGACCCTCTCCTTGGAATAATAATAATATAGGTTAAAGTTTGAACAAACGACCTTTTCTTTTTGACCGGCACTGTAGATCTTGAAGTTTTGCTCGAAGAACAGTTTTGTGCTGGTCTTACAATTAATGTATTGGTGTTGTGCGCAAATAGATATAGAAAATAGGTTTCAAGATTTAACTGTCATCCATTGGATAAGTTCTGTGCTTCAGAATCGATAATTAGGTTGCATCCCACGTTTTGTAACTGCCTTCATTCCTGCGGTAGTACAATGGTGCCTCGCGATACCACTGCTGATGCAAATGAGATAACAGTTGGAGCTCAATGTCGACAAACCTATTTTATATTGCCTATATCAGTTCTCTCTTTTAAACTTTGCATTGAAATGTCGTGTTGAATTTACCCTACGGAATGTCATCGAGCAATGTATGGAATTTCGGACGCAACTTCTCATCAATTTCGTGGATTTCCGGAAGGCCTTCGATAGTATACACCGTGAATCGCTATGGTCAATTCTCAGGATTTTCGGTATACCCCAGCTCTTTGTGGAAATCTTCAAGAAGCTGTACAAGAATTCCTCCTGTTGCGTCAGAACGAATGCAATACACACGACATTCTTCGAAGTTGTTACCGGAGTGAGACAAGGATGTGTACTCTCCCCTCTTCTGTTCAATGTTGCTCTGGACTTCATTATGAGGAAATCCATGAAAGGTGATGAAACGGGTATTAAATGGAGAAGGACACACCGGTTAACAGACCTCGATTTCGCAGACGATGTAGCCATTATAGCCGAGAACAACGGTTTACTGCAGCAGGCAACCAAAAACCTCGCGAACGAAGCCAAGAAAATTGGACTACGATTAAACCCGGACAAATCGAAAGTGATGAGCATAGGGAGAACAGATATGAACGTAGATATCAACGTTGAGGCATCACAGCTTGAAACTGTCCAGAAGTTCACATATCTTGGAAGTACCGTGTCACGCGACGGGAATGTGGAATCAGAAATACTAACGAGGATTGTGAAGGCTTCATCTGTGTTTCGGAAGCTTGGCCCAATCTGGAGCTTATCGTCAATCGCGTCGAAGATAAAGCTGCGGCTTTACCACTCAATTGTAGTCCTGATTGTTGCCCACGCGAGTGAAACATGGGGCATGTCCCTGAAGGGCGCCAAAAAGCTAAACGCCTTCCACCAGAGATGTCTTCGACGGATATTGAAAGTGCGATATACAGACCGTGTGACTAACTGTGAAGTCCTAAACCGGAGCGGTTTAAGTAGTCTTTCTGCATTAATCGCACAAAGACGTCTACGCCTCGCAGGACACGTAATGCGAATGCCTGAGTACCGATTTCCTCGAGTAGCCATGTGTTGGATTCCTGAAGGTGGTAGCAGAGCGCGCGGTCATCCGAGAAACACATGGAGGCGAACATTCACTAGAGACCTTCAACTACTAAATATTTCCAGAGACGAAGGTGAAGAGTTGGCACAAGACAGGTATCAATGGAGAAGTCTCGTCGCCCGATATGCTCAACAGCATGGGAGGAACTAAGTCTAAGTAAGTCTCCTTGGAATGTTCTCCCATGCGGTCCTCAGTTGGATGAACTTTTCAGGCTTATTTTGAGCCCGAAGGTTCTTAACTTGACCTCACGTTTATCTCATAGATTTGCGATGAAATTCAAGCTAGGAGACTGCGACGGCCAGGGCAGCAGAGGGACCATGTTCTTGTGGAACCTGTCGTGAACACACTTCACGATGATTCGTGGAGGAATGCCGGAGATTCTCAGAAAGTGAGTATAAAAGAGGGATGCGGCGGTGGATGGCGTGCTTAGATCTGAAGGATAAACGCCGCCGACGCGTCACGGTTGCTCCGACGTCCCAGCAGTCTCATCCAGCTCTATGGACAGAAACTACAGTGGATTTGAAGGACGAGATGGACGCCTTCGGACTGCGACGACCGACGACGAGATAGTAAGTCAGAAGCCGGACACCGTTCCTGGTCTGAAAGGTAAGAAATGAAACTAATGTAATAATAATATAAATTTATTTTTATTATAAAATAAAAAAGAATAAAAAGAAAGAAAGCCGACGTATTTTTATCTATTCGCTTTTGGATATATCACGTAACTTAGAAATGTGAGATGGAAATAAACTTTTTAAAAAGTGTGTTCTGTTGTGTAGCAAACCACCAAAATTTATTGGACCGTGATGCAGTCCAAGTATGGTGCATCGGCAACATATTCGTTTCAGAAGAAATGTATTAAAAATACATTATTGTCAAAGGAGCGCAATGTAAAGAGAAATAAGTTTTGTAAGAAAAATTGTTGTGGTAGAATAACCTTGTGCGCCTACCTTTGACCACGGTCGAGTGCTCCATCTCCATCCTACCATAACACGGTCACATTTCAGATCTCCATTTTTGCCATCTTTCATCATTAGTGTAATTCATACCGATAATATTATAGGCATTGTTTCATGTTTTACAGTCACCATTTTTCAATTGTGATCTTACTCATTTCAGGATCTCAAATTTGGTATTAAAAAATGATAAAGCGCGTCTTATGACGTCGAGAAGGAAAACTCATTAAACCTGATTCGCTGACCGAATACACAAATGATGGATTATGAAAATGACCACCCGAGAAGCAAAGCTCATGTAAGATCTGGTCGCAACCGTACGAAACCTAACCACTAAAAACCATGGTACTCCAAACTAAATAAATAACAATAATAAGGCCGAGAAAGAAAACTCTGGAAAACCTAGTATTGTGACTGAAAACTAGTTTTACAACCACATTTGTGGCGAATTCTAAGTTATCTGTACTTTGCTTGCAAAACCCGGGTGCAACATAGCACAGCTCATGTCTCGCGTTTCCCCACCAGCGCAAGAGATAGCGATGAGCAGAATCTGCCGTCGCTGAGACATGCAACAAGGAAAATCAAAGAATGTAAACATTTGCTATGAAAACGCGTATCTGATCAGATGCACATATAAAACCGCTAAACGGAGACAGATCTTCTTTACCACGTTGCCTTCATCATTTTCCTCGACGTTCGTAATGTCTTCGTCAACGTTCACGCTCAAAATTGCAAAACTAAAGCTATCACGTCAAGTCAATGTCTTGACAGGTCTTATAAGAGACGCTGAAAGGTTCGCAGAGCTTTGGAACTTTGTGAGATGAAAATAAACTTTTAAAAGAGTGTATTCTGTCGTGTAGCAAACCAGCAAAATTTATTCGACCGTGATGCAGTTGTCCAGCAGCTTCGATTTGTGTTTCGGGACTTACTGCAGCCGACATCCCTGACGCTCTACGGTCCCATCCTGTCCGTATCAAGTGTGCAACATCGTCTAAATGATCCAGGTCTGTTTGGACGTCAACCAGCGAAGAATCCGCTGATTTCCATCAAGAATTGCAAAGCATGGTTCACGCTCGCAGGTCTATTCAACAGTGTCGAAAGCTTATCTAGAGTGACGAATCGAAGTTATAACTGTTCGGGATCAACGAAATGGTGTTTCTGCGACGCTCCGTTGGTACTAGATACCATCACAGCTACCAACTGTGAGACATGGAGGAGATCCTTCGCTAATGGACGGCAGCTTCTCTAGCGAATGAGTTGGTTCTATTCATTTGCATTGAGTGTAAAGTGGACTAAGATCTGCGTTAGCATTGTAGAGATTGTTATCTTACCATATGCTCGCAGTACTGTCTCGCACGGCTTCAGTTTCCAGCAGCATAATCACCTGAATCTCAAATCGACTAGTTGATTCCACGAGAACAACGTCCCTCTGCTGCCGTAGCCGTTGGAGTCTCCGGACTTGATTCCGATCGAAAACCAGTGGAATGGACTTGAGCGTCAAGCTAAGAACCTGCGGGCTCACAATGAGCCCGGAAAGTTTATCCAACTGAGGACCGCATGAGGGATCACCCCACGGGAGAAGATCGACAAACTCACCGAGTCCATGCCACGCCGACGCCATGCCGTCACTGCCGCCAAAGGTTTTGTGACAAAGTATTGATGGTGTAGTTATTATGTTTGTTGTTATACAAATTGTTATTGTTGTAAAAATAAAAATTTGGACGGGTTAAAGATTGAACAGCTAAGACCGCGTTTTGCCGAGAAAATATTTAAAATTTTTAATTAATTTTACAATTTACCTAGGCAGTTGAAAATTTACATTTTTATTACATTTGATGATATGCATTCAAAAAAAACCTGTAAGAAACCAGCGGAAAAGCTTGAGTTTAAAGGGAGTTACCCTCAAAAAGTGAAAACACATATCTTTTTGACCGGCACTGCAGGTGAAATAATAGGTCGTTCCATATGAAATATCCTATTTTGACTGAAAATTTTGACAGATTATAACGTTGCTTGGAATCAATTTTACTAATCAAAATAAACACTATTACATTTAGTGCACTTTTTCCAACGCGACAATAGCTCAGACATTCCATCATTTTAGAAATCAAAATGCAGGAACTAATGAAACCTAATAAGTAAATTTCGACATCAGCTTAATTGCTGATTTTTTTATCGTTTAAACGACTATCTAAATGTTTGAAAAAATGGTAATCTGTAGGGGCAGATCTCGTAAATATGGTGGATGTGGTGGGGTTTCGCATCCAAATTCATCCAATTCCTGGACAACAATTTTAGAAACGTGCGGACGCGCGTTGTCATGCAGTAGGACTGGGCCTCCTCGAATGACCACAGCCGGCTGTTTTTCAATCAACATCTGGTGTACCATGTCAAATTTGGCACAGTACTTCTCCGCTGTGATAGTCTCTAATCTTCAGGAACTTGTTGTGGACCACACCAGCCGTTGTCCACCATACGGTCACAACGGTCTTTTTTTGGATGGAAGCTTGGTTTCGACATCTTGGGATTCTCATTCTTGTCCGCTGATGTGCAGAGCGACGACGGTCGTCGTATAGGATCCATTTTTGTCGCTTCTCATGATCCTGTTCAAAAAAGGCTCCTTAGATTATGCAGCCTGGACGAAAGGTGTCGTGGCGCTTCAGTATCCGCTTGGCGGTCAGTTCGTGCAAGATCCATTCACCCAATTTTTTAACTTTTCCGAAAGCATCAAAGTGGCGACTGAGTGCCGCCGTCAGCGCCGAAATGCTGTGCTAGCACATAGTTCGACGCCAATCCGCTTCCGCTATGGCTTTGAGTTGGTCGTCATTAAGGAGTGAAGGCGGGAGTTAGCCTAGTGGTTAGTAGTGTAGTTTCATGCACAAAAGGTCACAGGCTCGATTCGCGGCTCCGGTGCGCCATGCCCTGCAAAAACTGCAAAAATGGCAACGGCTCCAGCGTCAGGCCCAGGTTGACAGGCCGGCTGATGGAGAAACCTCGTCAAAAGTCGCAACAGAGTCAGTGTAAGGGCTAGGACGTCACCCGGAAGTGACGCACAGAACCCCCGCCCGAGCTCTGTGGTCAGTACGCGAGGCGTTAGTAGACCATCATGTCTGTCTACGCTCCGTAGACTGGATGCTCCGAGCACGACAAGGATGACTTCTACTTCTCGTTCGAGGAGGCCATAAGGTCCGTACCAGAAGGCGACTACCCCTCCATAGCAGGGGAAATAAACGGGCATATGGGGATTGGTAGAAGAGGAGTGGAAAGAGTTCATGGAGTAAAAGGATCGGCCTGATAAGTCTGGATGGAGAAAGAATTCTGGATCTGGCTATCGCCCACGACCTGGCTGTCTGTAACACCTTCTTCGCAAAAAGTGAGAGCCAGAAGGTGACTTATGCTAGTGGAGGAAGAAGGACCGAAGTCGACCACATCCCGGTTGTAAGGCCTGCCCTGAAAGCAGCCCGGGATGCAAAGGTCATTCCGGGAGAAGACGTGGCATCACAGCATAGACCCTTGGTAGAGGACCTAGCATACCTCTACCCACCAAGCCGAAAGTAAGAACGGAACCCAGGATCCGAGGGTGAAGACTGCGGGGTTAAAGCGGAACGAGCTAGAAGCGTAAGAGCAGTGCTCGAAGCAGGCCTTCCAGAGCCAGCTGGTCCCGTGAAAGACACCTGGAGGAGGGTAGCTCATACAATCCTGAGATGTACCAAGGAAATCCTGGGAAGAACAAGGGAGGATCGAGAGGGGATAAATCGGCATGGTTCTGGAACGAAGAGGTGCAGGTTGCGGCGGAGAAGAAGGAGACCTGCAAGCTGTGGCAGAAGTCGAGGACACCCGAGCATCTCATAGCCTACAGGAAGCAGAAGAGGCTGGAAAAAGAGCTGTAGCAAAGCCAAAGAACGCGGAAATAAATGCTCTGACGAGAAACTAGACAGGTCTGAGAGAAGTTCGCCATGCGTCTGGCCAAGGCGCGTCATTGAGCTAGCCTCGACATTCGAGAGGTGAAGACTGTGAAGAGTGCTGACGGTAGGGTACTGTGGAAGCCGGTCGAGGTCAGAGAGAGATGGGCGGAGTACTTCAAGGAGCTCCTAAACGAAGAGTTTCCTCGTCGGGAGAGCCAGGAAAAACAGCCAACGGAAGGACCCATCCCATCCTGGACGCAAGAAGAGGTTCGCAAGGCCATAGGGAAGATGTAACTCGGAAAGGCAGCAGGGCCTGTCGTATGCCAGTAGAGACCTGGAAGGTGCTCGGAATCAACTGGCTGACGCAGTTCCTCAATGGAATCACGAAAGAAGGTAAGATGCCGGATGACTGAAGGAACAGCACCATTGTCCCTATCTTCAAGCAGAAGGAAGACGCTTCTGAATGCTCCAACTACCGATGGATCAAACTGATCTCACACACAATGAAGATCTACGAACGATTGGTCGACTCGAGGCTGAGGGAGATGGTAGCCATCTCGCAGGTGCAGTGGGGCTTCATGCCTGAGAAAGACGCCTTCATCGCTCGTCAGGTGATGGAGAAATATCGGGAGAAACGAAAACCCTGCTACCTGGCATTCCTGGACCTGGAGAAGGCTTACGACCGGCTAGCTCGGGCCGTAATCTGGAATGCCCTTCGAGGGAGGGGTGTCCCGGAACGTCTGATCACGGTCATAAGGGACATGTGCGACGGCCCAAAAGCGGCGATACGAACTCCACACGGGGCGACAAGGAAAGAGGGCACCACAGTAGGGGAACACTGAGGGTCGGCTCTGAGTCCGTTCCTCTTCTTGCTGACTCTTGACTCTATAGTGAACCACCTTGAGGAAGGACGATCCTCTACGCTGACGACATCGCTCTAGTAGCTGACAACAAGGAGGAACTGGAAGAGAAGGTGCAGCTGTGGCAGAGAGCCCTCGCAGACAACGGCCTACGGCTGAACGTGAAGAAGACGAAGTTCTTCAGCTCTGAGCAGTGCGATGGATCGATTATGGACTCCCAAGGAAAAGCGATTGAAAAGGTGAAAGAAAACCGCTACCTCGGAGGGGGCTTATTCGAGGAATGAAGTGTAGACCAGAGGGTCAGGGAACGGATAACGCAGCCTGGCTCAAGTGAAAGGAGTCCACAGGGATCCTCTGCGACCGTAGATGCTCCAGAACGCTCAAAGGCAAGCTCTATAAAACAGTTGTGAGGCCTGCCCTCCTCTACGTCAGTGAGTGTTGGGCCCTGGGTAAGGCACAGAAGCGGCAACTGCACGCTGCGGAAATGAGGATGCTGAGGTGGGCATGTGGATGGACCCGTCGGGACAGGATGCGAAACGAGGATGTTACGGCAGTGATGAAGACAGCCCCGATTCCGCTGAAGATGAGAGAGCAGCGCCTGAGGTGGTACGAACACGTCCTCAGAAGACCAGAAGACCACTCCATAAGGTTGGCCCTAGATTTCGAGGCACCCGGAAAGCGTCCGAGAGGAGCCCCAAGGAAAAGATGGAAGGACGTCATCAAGAGAGATCTCGCCGAAGTCGGCACCACGGCAGATGACGCCCTTGATAGGATGAGGTGGCGACAGATCACAAGAACAGCGGACTCTGCGGGACTAAACGTTCAGAAGAAGAAGAAGGAGTGATGGCGGCCTACCTCGGTCTTCTTCAAGACTTTCATCTCCAGATCCAAACATTTCGAACCAGTGGCGAATTGTGCGTTTTTTAGCGAAATCCTCCCCAAACACAGGGTTGATGTTACGAGCTGCAGCCGCGGCGTTGTGCCCACCTCTTCATTAACAGCACCTGAATATTACGTTGATTCGTACTGCAAACACGACGTCAAAACTCGGCAAGAGGCAGTTATGTCAAAGAGGCCATGAAGATAAGAAAACGAAGATTCTGTGCTTTTAAAAACTATATACAATACCTGAAACAGGAGCACTCGCAGCCGCGAAAGATCGACCAAAAATTGAGGTAGCAAAATCGGTCAATTCATGCAGCGGTCTGATAGATTTATGTGAAGCGCTTCTACAGACATTAAACAACAGACATGTTTCTTCCTTTCTTATTATTGCTTTTATGTTAAGAGAAGGTATTCGCTACTTCTATGCTACAAAAGGTCTTAGTTATGAAATTCTCTAAAGAACCTTTAATTCTAAATTGTTGTGTTTATAGCCAAATTTACGTCGAATTGGATACTTGTCAAAATCAAACTGGGCACTCTTTTAAATAAGCCTAATGCCTCTAAAATTAAACTAACCATTTTTTTAAAATAAAACGCTAAATTACAAAGTCTCCAAAAAGCGAAACCAGTTTTTTTTCAATTTTTGTTTTTTTTTTAGAATGAATTTTTTTTTGAAGTTTATATATACCTACCCAACAAATAAGGATTGTTGGAAATTTCGAAAAATTCTTACTTTTTGGGGAAAAATAAAGACTTAAAGTTAGTTTTAAAAACAGAAAAGCAGCCATTATTGAGTGCCAACAGTAGAGATTGAGCCATGCCCTCTCCAAGCCGTCGCAATTTTCATTCGATTGATTGCAAAATTTCTGCTTGCATAGAGTATCTCGGTTGTTAACGCTACTACAAAAACAATTGTAAAAAACCCATTTCGATGTAAGCAGCATTTGCACTGCCAATGAAGCAAACATCGCACAAACTTTTCGAGTGCAATGCGCGATCTTTCCCTTTAACGCATTTGATGATTGCCTCCATGTCGCCTTTTAAGACAAAATTTTATGTTTTATATTTTTGATAAAAATTAAAAATTTCATAAAATGATTACGCTCAAATTCAAATAAAGTTGTATCAAATTTTTTTAAACAAAAATTCTAACCGTCTTGGAGAGCTTGTAGAAAACTTGGAAAATGCTCGTTTCGATTTAGAAAACCTCCATTTTGATTTTAGACACATATATTTGTTTAGAAGGGTGTCCAATTGGTCGTGGAGAGTGACCAAAAGTTCAACGTTCAAGTGGTGTATTTGTAGCATTTCCATTGCACGAGACGAGAAGAGCTACCAAAGGGCGACGCTGCTGATTCGTTTCTTCTTCTTCAGCATTTGTCCCGCTTAGTCACCGAGTCCGCTTTCCTGCAATGCTGGCTCTATGTACTTTCGCAACAAATGCCTGGTCAGGGTGCAACCTAGCCATCCAGCCAAGTCCTGATGCAGCGAATCAAGCCACCGCTGCCTTGGTCACCTCGGGGCAGCTTTCCGTGCATATCAAGGTTAAGACCAGTCTTCCGGACGGTGCCAGTTTTGCGCGAAGGACGTGGCCGTAGCATCGCCGACGAGCTTCGCGCATCTTCTCAAATATCGGGGCAGCATCAAATCTTTGCCGAATGGAGCCGTTGCGCACTCGGTCCAAACGCATATCCTCAGCCGTCCACCGCAGCATCTTCGTTTCAATTACATTGAGGTCAGGTCAGACAACTGCTCGGTAGATCTTCGACTTGAGGCGCTCTGGTATCTTCCTGTCGCAGAGCACTCCCGTCAGATAGCACCATTTGAACCAAGCTGCATTCAGGCATGAGTTCACTTCAACGAGCGCTTTAGCATCGGACGCGATTGCTGATCCCGGGTACCTGAACGCCGAAGTGCTTCCTCTCCAAGCGATCGCACCAACCGCCTTGTACCCGCAGCTGGAGTTCGATCCTGTCGTCGCTAGCGAGCACTACATCATCAGCCTAAAGGCCCTCCCAGACTTCTGCGGCGTTGCCGCTGCCCTATCCTTCATCATGGGGCATGGACGAAGAGCTCGTCCCTGCCCACAGCGGCGAGCGGCGTTACCGCAGAAGTCTGTGGGGGCCTTAAGGCGCGTCCAAGGAAAAGGCTGCTGAAGATCACGTGAAATGGCATCCACTACGACGACGAAGAGTAGTGGTGAGAGCGCAGACCCTTGATGTACTCCGACGGAGATGGGAAACTCCATCGACGCACCTGCCGAAGCTCGTACTCGACTCATTGGACAAGAGTATAGTGTTCGTACCCGCTCTATGAGCTCTTTCGGGGCTCTCGTAAGGCACACCGTATCACTTTACGCGGTACGCTTCTCCAAATCCAGGAAGGCAAGAGGCACCGGCCTCTGTTTTCCCGGTGTTTTTCTGTCAGAAGACGAACGACGTGTATGGCATCGACTGTGCCACAACCAGCTACGAAGCCGCACTGTTTGGTAGAGAGCTGGACGGTATCACGAATGCGCCCGTCGACAATCCGCTCGAAGACTTTCATGCTAGGCGAAAGCAATCGGATTGGTCGGTAGTTTGTGCATACTGGTGGACTACACTTCTTCTTCCAAGTAGGAATCGTCGCGCTTCTCTCCCTAATATTGGGCAGTTTCTGCTCCGCAATAATCTGTGGAAGAACGTCACCAGCCACTTCGTTGGGTGCCAGGATTTCGAATTCCACAAGTTGATTAGTTTCTAATTAAAGGAATAAAGAGTGCTTAGAAAAGAAAATGTTTATAGATGGCATATTTTTACAAATCGTCACGAGAACGTCTTAAGCAGTCAAACCACTTGCTGCTTTCGAGTTTCGCCTCTTTGTAGAGCTCTACAGCCTCCAACTCACAGCGCAGTACCTATTTGCAACCAAATAGTAATTCAGCAAAGACGAGAGGGCTTTGGGCTCTTATTCGTGTCATTATGCTCGAAGTGAATGTAGTTGAATGGCATATATTTGCTGGCAGTCTTCCGAGCTCATACATTTCCTGCAAACCTTCCTCGCTTTGCATTTTATTTTAGTTTTAGATCTGGAATCCCTGTTGCTTCACCCCATCTTTTCTAACAATCAACTCACTTTCTTTATTTCCACGGAGCAATCTACTATTTTTCCTATAGCTATGTAGTATCGAGGGCGAACATCTGCCTTTAAAGTGCACTATGCGCCTCTGAAAACGACGGAAAGTCGAAACCTCAGGCCACGGCAATAAAAATTCACCTACAAAACGTTCTCTGGCGCAGCATAATATCAACATGCTATTTTATAGTTGTACCTTTCTTTTCTTTTTTTTTTGAAAGAGTTTAGCGGTAGCTTAGCTTACTATGTGTTCCGCTTCTTCATCGATCACGAGACAGAGGTTCATCTGAACAATATGGGAATCGAGCCTCTTCGTTAATTTCAACCCAGAATTTTTTCGTTCACCGCACAATTTGAATGGCTACCCATAACGTTAAGATCGTTAAGAAACGCACCTTTTTACATGCCATTATTGTGTTCTATTGTTTTGGGCGAGTGTAGCGCAGTCGGCGGAGGCGAGACTGTCGCATGCACTTGATGCCAGGTTCCTGGTTCCGATTTCCGGTCCGGGCCAACCAAGCCTTCCATCCCTCCGGGGTCAGTGAGTTGGTACCAGACTTGTCTGGGAAGGATAAAGCGCTGACTTGTTCATCGGCTGGCCACCGCAAGTCATTGTATGGCCAAATACGCATTCATGTCGCATCCTCGACATCCCGTAAGTAGAACTAGACTAGTAGACTTGCGGTGGCCAGCCGATGAACAAGAAGTAGAATGCGCTGGCGCATCCCAGAAGGGATTGAATAACGCCGTCCTTTATCCTTTATTATTGTGTTCAGTTCAAGAGCCTTGTGAAAAGCTGGAACCATCTGTTCCTGAGATAAAAAATTAAAATTACTGCACGAATGAGTGATACATGTATGTTTATACGCTTCTTACGTCTTGCAGGTATTAAAATTTGCATTGAGAAGGAGCGCGTCTATAAACGTTGTACGTATTTCCGCAACAGCAGATTTGATAGCTGTTGTCGCTAGTTGGGCCGGCGGCACGAACATAATTTGCAGTCTGGATCATTTTAAACATATACTCAAGTCCATTATTAAAAACTTGTTTTGCAACGTTAGCTCTTGTTTCTGGAACCATAACGCTTTTCTTTAATATACGTCACATTAGTCCAGCTTCATTTCCTTCTTTTCTTCTGCATCTTTCTTCGCTGTACCAAATTGGTGTTGCGCCAGCTGGATTTGCTCTCAAAGTAGGACTGACTTCATATTTTTATATGTGTATCTTTATACGCTTCATGGCATAGTGTGCTCAACAATTGGCTTCGAGAAATCTAAACTTTTAACAAGTGTGTTTAGCTGTTTATTGCAATGAAGACCCTAGGCTCAAAGAGCACGGCTGAGCGGCTCCTTTACTGAATGATTTTGCTATTAGAATGATTGGAAAGCCTTAGGATTTCCATTATTTCTTTATTTAATTATTCGCTATACAATGCAAATCAATCAGCAATATAAGTACCATTATTAGTCACCACAGTGGTCAACCTACTGGATGGGCAGGTTAGCGATCCACTTTTTCCAGAACTGATCGGAAGTCGAGAAGGTCGACTAACTCTTCAAGTTTTGTGAAGCTTTTCTTACCATTAGACAAAAAGGCATCTAACAAGGAAAGGTTTCCAACTCATGGTGAGCTTTTGCGATGCTGTTTTGACAGGAGTAGGCCCCAGTAAACGGAGTCCAGCACCACAGTCAGTTTTTGCTGAACGCTTGTTTAAAGAGCTGAAAAAGAGGTGCGAAGGCGTGTGCGCAACACTCGTCAACCTCTACGACATCCTACGGGCCTGGGCGGGGCGGCGTCGGTAAGAGTGCCACCTCGTAAGAGTCCACCGTATCACAACTTTCTCACGATCATAGGACGATTTCGTGGGATACTGTGAAGAATTTCGCTTAGAGATTTATCAGATTGTGCAGCTATGAAAACAAAAAACTCCCTATAAAAGAGTCGTATGGGAAAATTCACATGGCGCTCTTCTCATGTTTTATTTGTTCTATTCCACATTCTTTTGTAAGACGTTTTCAGGGCGCTCTAATATGTACTGCATTTGCATATTAAAATTTTGGTTTAATTGCCCAAGTTTGAGGTAAACGGTGTCGAACAACTGGTGTATGTGTGTACCGAAGGACATATTCTGAACCACTCTAGCTTATACCGGCTGGCTTTTCAAGTCCGAGCGTTGCCAACATTTTTGCACGCTTTAATTTATTCTTATTATGCTTTCTCATGGTCGCCGGAGGCAATTTTAGACCATCAATAAACTTAAAACAAACCAAGGCTGTCTATTTCCGCCTTCATATGTGCCCCTCCACGATATCCTTTCCCTGAAAATAAAAACTCCTATATATTATTAAATTAAAAGCCTTATATTTATTATTTCCCTTTTAGTCAACAACTATGGTACAAAACTATGAAACAAGTAAAACACAAGCGTTTGTCACATCAGCAGCATCTTTCAAAAGCCAGTGAGGAACAATCTTCTCCCTGGCAAGGAATGACCACTTCTGCTTTGTTGAACGCGTAATCTGTGGGTGTAGAGAAAGGTCCTGGGTGAACATCGACGTAACCAGCTGCCATCCACGCGTATGACAGACACGGCCGAATTACCGGAACGCAGAACTGTTGGTAGATCTGGCTGCAACAAAAGAATAATCACGAAAACCACGAACGGGGTTCCCTTTTTTATGATATTTTATCCCAGTTGCCTACTTTCAATATAAGTATATTTTGTTCGTTATATACTTTATACCATATATTATATATAAAAGTAGGTAACTGGCTATTTTATGCCTCACCTACCTTTTAATAAACGTGTATTTGTGTGCAATTACGGTATCATTGGTGGTACGGAACGATAAGGTAGTGGTGCAGATATGAATAGTTGAAAAACTAGCACATATGAAACCGCAAATAGACAGCCTTGGTTTGTTGTAAGCATCGATTGTTAGAATTGACTCCTGTGATCATGAGAGAGCGTAAGTACAACAATCTAATACGTGCAGAAATATTGGAAGCACTAGGACTCGAAGTGAAAAGCCCGCCGGCGTGCTCCTACCAGGCGGCATCCCTACCGACTGCACCACCGAGGCACACCTCGTTGAGGCCACTGAGGTTGACGAGTGTTGCGCACACGTCCTCGCATCTCTTTTTCAAGTCTTTAAAAATCGTTCAGCAAGAACTGACTGTGGTTCTGGAGTCCGAACTCAGGGCTCTACATCCTGTAGCAAAATCAAAATAGCATCGCAAAAGCTCACCATGAGTTGGGAACCTTTCCTTGTAAGGAACGGAACAAGTGGTCATCTGAGGGGACTATATTAGTGGAATATGGCAGATGGGTACGGACTTCCAGCTTTTCGACTCTTTGGTGGTATGCTTTAGCTACATGCGGTCTGGTGTTGTCATAAAGAAGGTGCACTGAAGGTCGTCTCAGCCGCTTTTGCCGAACAGCGTCCGCGAGCTTCTGGTGAGCGGAAGGTTTTCGGGGAAATTGCCAGTGGTAGACGTAGTAGACGCCAGTAGTGTAGTAGACGTGCCACAGACTTTGAGCAGCATCGGTTGAAATCTTCTAGGACTGCTTTGTGCAACAAGGGTGCGTTTGCTCGAGTTTCATCCTGTTTCTCTGCCTGCACATAGATAAAGCGGGGGTGGGGGTGGTTAGGGTAAGTAGAATGACTTCAGCAATCGAGCGGTATTACTCACTTCAAAAAGAAAACATCGGCATCGACCGATCGACTAATTTCGACTGCTATATCATTTGTGTTTCTGCGGAGAATGCAATTAGATTTGGGTTTCTAGCGCTCTGTTTCCCGATAGATGGAAGACAGACTTCATAGAAACAGTGATGAAAATTCTACTGTACTATTTCCTATAACACCACGCCGTCCTGTGGTATGTAAAAGAACCAGTACTGTGCCTATGCGTTATAACGGATCCGGATACTTCTGTCCTCGGCCAGCTTACTTTACGTCAGTACAAACCAACTCCGCTCAAGACGCGTCCGATACAACGCTACTCCCGTTCGCGGTTTTGGAGGAACTCTGCGTTCAAAATGACTCCCGTCATTTTGAACGCAGAGCTCCTCCAAAAGACAGCGCAACCAAGCCGCAATTCTGGTCCCACACAAAAATTGAAGGCGAACAACATGCTGACTGCGTTTGTGAATAGAATCATAATTCTATTACCTCGTTCATAGTAAAAAGAAGCACACCTGTGCGACAATGAGTTAGATGCACATCTACCTTTTCTCGCGTGCGTGGCCCACAAGTGTTCATAGTCAGCAATCTGCCGAGCACAGTGGAAGACTGGAACAGTGCCGGTAATCGTTAGAAGTTGTCATTGTTGGGAGATTTCCTCTATCGCGAACAAGAAAAGATGTGGGGTGACACTCAGGTTATTCAAAACAATCCCTACACATTTGATACGAGCTAAGAAGAGCTGGTGAAGAGGTTATATAGTGTTGGAAGAAGTTTTGTTGAGGTCAGAACTCTCGTTCTATGCGGGTCTTCTGCCTGTATCTTCTGCTTTTCGGACAGGATTACAGCAACAACGCTGTTCAGTCGCACTAAACATTGCCAAATCATGGGAGAAATCACGCTGATAAGCCATTTACAACGAGGATGTCGCTGATGTGGTGCGCGGTTTACCAGCGCTGATAGTATATTGGACTACCACCCCCTCCAGAAGGCAAGGAGCGCGGGTTGGAGTCTTGCTTGCTGCGAGAATTTTGATCGCAACCAAATGATCTTGCAGCCTCAGTTTGCTTAGTTTTAAATTTATTTTTGTTGTTGACCATGTCAAACCTATGTCTGGTACTTGTAATTCTTCACACATAACTGTTATATTTATGCATACAACAGAAAGTATCTCCAATGAAAGGTTTCATTAGCAACCTAAAGTTGTTTTTTGCCTTTGCTCTTGTGATGGCTACATGGTTCATCACTATAGCCATATTTAGTTATTATATGTGATTTTAAATAAATCTGTGAGTGAAATGTTGTATAAAGTTCAGTTAGAATGCAACTCCCGTTACAACGCGAATTTTCTCCGGTCCCTTCAAACGCGTTGAAACGACAGTGAAAAACAAGAAGGCTTTAAAAAGAAAAAAAGACGGTCATGGTGTTCTATTGCCGTAATTTTGGACGAAACCCCAACCAGACATCTGTAAACCGCTGATCGCCTGGTGAATGAATAAAACAACAAATGTTGTCCAGTTGTTTTGTTGCGCCTTCAACACTTGTCCAACTATGGATGTTACTTTGAATGTCCTCTTACACCAATGTATTAGTGGCGAAGTGTTCTGCATAGTATTGGCCTTGCTCTTCTCAGCCATCACATTTTTTGTAGGTTTCACTGTATCAAGCCTGAGTGAGACTAGTGCGGCAATGTGTATCTAGAAAATGCAATTATTGATGTGCTGCCTTGTATCCCTAAACCACTTCAAGTTTTTTGCCGCGAGTTCAACATTGCTTAGCCTTGGAAGTGAGATCTTAATGCGTCCACACACTTTTGCGGCGCGGCAGCTTTCTGTTCGCGCTCTAGACGATCGTGGTACAGTTCCATAAAGGAAAGATACGCATCCTCCAAGCTCCGCGATTGATACCAATCAGTTGCTACTCACAGCTGACTGAAATTCTAAATTTCCCGCAGCGGCAGTATGTCCTAACTGGAAAGAATACAGTGCTTCGCCACTCCCGCCTTCTGCCGCTTCCCACCGGCAAGGAGATCGAGTGTGGGTGAACGCGGGGTGGAGCGCCGCCACTTCCCTTCTCCGCCACAGTTTTGTCGCCCAGATATTCCGTAAGTTGCTCTCAGCTGTGGACCAAGATTGGTATCAACCATTTATTAGGCTAGCGTTTTGGCGATGTCGCCTTCGTCAGAGCCTGAAAAAGTCAAGTTTATTTGAAAAACTACTCGCCCAAACGCCACTGCATCCTATAGAGTTAATTCCGAAGAAAGCAAAGAGTCAGGATGCAATGTCGTAGAGCATAGTCAACCACGTAGGTCAAACCCGCTGATATCGACGTTGGGTGTCAGCTTTTGTGCCACCGCGACGTACTCCTCCTTGCAGAAAATTTTTGGATTTCTGGCCGCGATCCAAAACGCTTCGAGAGTTCTGCGTGCCGTTTCGTCTCGCTCGCGTGCCAATATCCTGACCGCTACCTCAACAATTGCGCCATCGTGGCTCCGAACCCTATGGTCCCCCAATGGAGTAGACACATTAGATCTTCTGAGCCCGTCCAAGTCCTTAACCCTGGTGCAAAGCGGTCTGCCCTATATACTCCCCGCACTGACTGCATGTAATGAGGTACACCACCCCCGATGTCACAGTCACGTGCACTTCCAAACGGGCAGGCAAAACACGATGGTGTAGGGCACGTCCTGACGTACAGGCGGTTTCGAAGCAATTGTCCCTTCAAGTTTGTGGGAGGGATCTCAATCACTCTCACCAGGTCATGTAAACCTGCTTTACGAAGGCATGTTCGAATAGACGCACTGGTTTCGTCTGATAGAAAAGGGATGCAGAAGGGTATCTCTCCTTCTTATTGAGCTTGAGCTGCTGTCACAACAGCTCGCACCTGTCGTCCTCCGTGGAAGGCCTCCGTGGGATACCCGTCAGTTCTTGCAGTGTGATCTGCCAAATCTCTTGAGTTGGCTTTCTGTTCGGCATCAGACGAAACTTTAGCCGCCGTTCGGTAAATATTTAGCACTATTCCCCTTTAGGAACTAATTGGATGGGATGACCGGAAGTGGACGAGGATATTTTTGTTGCTCGTCTTGCGGTATCACCTCGTCCTGGAAACTCCCGAGGGGCCAACCTGCAGGTTCAGAAGTGGATGCCAATTTTCAAAGCCAAAGACTAGTCGAAGACCATTTGTGACTGTATTCGTTCTAAGGTCAAAGTAAAATTGCTGGAAAAAATTCTTAAGGTTAAAGGAGTAGGAGCAACGTTTTAGATCCTTAGTACCAACCAATAATCACCGCAGGACAGAGGACAACGAGGGTGGAGGGCGCGAAGCACGTGCGACGGTTGTCGGCAACTTCAACTTGTCGAGCGATGCGCGCTGGATTTGGGACCCAGTTTCGCCGTCGCGCAACGTAGCGTAGCGCGCAAGGTCGTGGGCAACCTCTTGTTGTTGCATGATCGGCTACAGCATAAGGCCAATATCGATTCGCGGGGAATTGGGCCGGGTGTTTGCCACGTATGTTGGCCCACAGGAGCATAATCCAACGGTAGATACCAAATTTCGCATTTTTGCCACCTCTTTGCTTACGGTGCTGCGTTGTAGTGCTAGGCAGTCTTACCTATCTAGGGCTTTCTATCTGGCAGCGGCAGAAGGGACGGTTTCATGGAGATGAGGGAACTTTAAGGGAAATAAGGAACGGTTTGAGGGAGATAAGGAAAAGCCTGGTGCAATAAGGGTCACTGTTAGTGACAAAGGTGGGGAATACGTAGTGTTGCACCAAGAGCTAGATAGGCTATAACAAGGCTCCATCTTCAAGATAACACCATTTATGCCTCCTCTTCTCGTGAGGAGTTTGGGAAGCAGTAGCGCCGCCTTGACAGAAAATTGACAGAAATTGCCAAGTCGGCAAACCTTCCTAACGGGGTAATCACACGACTCAGGTGTGAGCTATCTGTGTGCCTCGTATTATGCGTACTCATTAAGACGCGCAAGCTACCTCCCAGGGGAGCTGCCGCTTTCGACTCTTCCTCGTTCAAAGTTCCGCCTATTATAAGCAATATTGCTGGCTCTACGGATCGTATATCGTGGATTTTAAACTTTGTCCTGGTACAACTGTTCAAATTTGTTCCCTCCCATTTACCCAACACTAGCGCTTTCCTCCAAGTGCTCAAGGCAACCAGGGCGGAAGATAGGTATGTCATGGAATTGTTTGATGTAACCTTACAATACACAAACGTTTCCAGACAAAGCGCTCTACAGGCCGTCTCGAAAATTGTTGCCGAACACCAAGCAAGGTTGAACGTGTACGGCCTCACTGTTGTGCAGATCATGACACTTCTTAATGAGTGTCAGTGGTGCAACATATTCAGGTGGTGCGGGGAGTACTACAGCCAGGTGAGGGGACTGGCAATGGGATAAAGGTTGGCACCAGTGCTTGCGGTAGCGTTAGATGGCGAAAGGTGAAGCTCCTCTCTTATCGTTAGACCTCAAACCTATCGTATGCTGTGGGTACATAGATGACTGCTTTATAGTATATTCCACTCAATTCGAGATGAACATATGTTTCGCCCTCTTAAATGAGCAGTCTGAGTACATAAAGCCCACGAGAAAAGTGCCTGCAGAAAATTGGTTTCCATTTCTGAACGTGCAGATTGGCCTCTGGAGAGTTTTCAGGGCGAGGTGGTACCGCAAGCCGAGCAATAAAAATATCCTTGTCCACTTCCGGTCATCCCATCCACGTAGTTCTAAAAAGGGAATAGTGCTAAATATGTACCGAATGGCGGCTAAAGTTTCGTATGATGCCGAAGAGATAGAGAGAGCCATCTCAAGGGATTTGGCAGATCACGCTGCAGGAACTAACGGGTATCCCACGGAATCCTTCAACAGAAGCCGAGGGCGGTGAGCTGCGGTGGAAGAAGCACAAACCCAAGAAGAAGGAAGTATAGCCTTCTGCATCCCTTTTCTATCAGACGAAACCAGTGCGTCTATTCGCACATGCGTTCGTAAAGCAGGCCTTCGATCCCTACCACAAACCTGAAGGGACAATTGGTTGGGAAACGCCTGTACGTCAGGTCGTGCCCTACACCATCCTGTGTTGTCTGCGCGTTTGGAAGTGCAGATGACTGTAAGGCATCGGGGTGGTGTACCTCATTACATGCAGTCAACGCCGGGATGAGTATATAAGGGAGACGGGCAGACCGCTTTGCACCAGAGTTAAGTAGGATTTGCATGGGCTAAGAAGGTCTAATGTGTCTACCCGTTGAACGTAGGGTTTGGAGCCACGATGGCGCAATTGTTGAGGTGGCGGTCACGATCTTGGCACGCAAGCGCGACGTCACGGCACGCAGAACTCTCGAGGCGTTTTGGATCGCGGCTAGAAATCCAAAAATTAACTGCAAGGAGGAGTGCGTAGCCGTGACGCAATAGCTGGCGCCCTACGTCGACCTCTGCGGGTTTGACCTACGTGGTCGCGCTCAAAGGGCCGCTGGGGCAGGTGCTCAGTCGATATAAGCTTGCAAACCCATCCGAGTTAGCCCACCTCCAGCTACGGATGGCTGGTGGATCACTTCGACCCCTCCACTAAGTTTAACGTTACTATGCTCTACGACATTGCTTCCTGACTCTTTGTCTCCTTCGGAATTCACACCTGTAAAATGAAATGGCGTTTGGGCGAGTAGTTTTTCAAATGAACTCGACTTTTTCAGGCTCTGACGAAGGCGACATCGCCGAAACGTTAGCCTAATAAATGGTCAATACCAATCTTGGCCTACAGCTGAGAGCAACTTATGTCTGTGTCTGTCTGTCAGCAATATCTGTGCGAACAATGTCAAGATTTATGGAAAGTCGGACGTGGACAATTTTATCGCTCATCGTCCGTTGCTGCTCCGAAAAGTATGTAGAGGCCTTTAGGCCACGTATCGGGAAAATATATCACACGGAGGGCAGTTCTGGAAAGATTGTTTCCTTGCGAAAAATTCCCTTCAATTAGACTAAGGGATATCTATTAAATTATGAAAATCGTTCAAGCGGTCACATTTTTAAGCGTACATTCCGACACGATTACAACGTAGAGCCGTTTTTCAATGGATCCTTCTGGTTTTTATTCATTCTCTGTCACATGTATATCGGCTACATTTCGCTAAATCGTTCACGTGTATGGGCGCTTTCCAAGCAATATTGTTCGGTCACAAAACAAGGTCGTACGAAATAATTAACGCAAAAAAAAAAACGCTAACAACACACGTAGTGTTTTGATATATTCAGCTGCTTTGACAAACACTCTCGTAAATGGGCTCACCCTCAGGAATTTTTCCAGGTGATTTTTTTTCAACAGTGTATGCGTAAACTCAGAATTGTGCCTGTGACACACACACATCCAGTCTTCGTTTGTCAAGGCTACATCTTAATTACCCGTGATCCAAAATGGCTAACATTGTACTTATAGAACTATAGTTCCGACAAGTGGGCATGTACATGGGCCAACCTCAAGCCTTCCATCCCTCCGGGGTCGCTGAATTGGTACCAGACATCTCTAGCACCTAAGAAACACTGACGCAGTTGCCTACCGGCTGCCCACTACTAGTCGTTGTATGGGTCAAATATCCATTTAGATTGCTTCCACGCCAATCCATTGAAAAGGAGTGCGTGGCTTATTCCAATAGGAATTGACCAACACCGTTATTTAGCGGGTATTTATTCACTACTGCTCAAGTGGTAATTCTTGTTAAGGAAGTTCATAATTAGTTGTCCCTCCAAGTTGGTGCACTTTGTGAGCAAAGGAAAGGCTCCTTGTCAACTGAAATTTTTGAAAATATCATTTCTACTCCTGTTTTTTATCATTCTTTTTCTGTCTCCTTCTACTTTCAGACTTGTTTGAGGGTCAACACCTTTAATTTGTCATCTTCGTTTTCGTAAACATCTCGTACAAATTGAATACACCAAAAAAATTTATTCAGAAAGGATGCAGAATGGAACATCTGTCCAGTTCTTCCAAGGTAATCGTCTTGCTGGAGCTGTTGTCTTCGTGGTAAGTTCAAATAGTTCACAACAGCAAAAAATGGACATTTTGAATATTTATCCGCTTGTTGCCTCGATGGCCATGTGGGATCATAACGCAGGACGTTCAAACTCGTTCTTCTTCTAACTGTATCGCTTGCTTATTTCATAACCTTTGCCATGCTTTCTTGACCCATTTTATTGCTTTACTTAGATCTCTTCCACTAGCATGCTGGCGAATGGGCTCGTTGCAACTACGATTTTACGGCTGCCTACAATGAAGAGCTCGTTTGGGCGTTTACTCACCAGTCAGTCTATCGCTGACGCAGTATCAGGCGCTATATTTGCCTTTCTCTACTCAACGACTGTGTTTTTGTAAGTGTTGAAAAAATTTTAAAAAAATTTTTTTTAGTCCGTTAAAGAATTCGTTTTCAAGTGACAGTGAAATCCATATGGCAGAGGTGGCAAATTTAGGTGTTATTGTAGTCGCTCACATCATAATATATTTATGTCTAAAAATTCGGATAAGATAGGAAACGAAGCATGTGTGAAAATTTAATCATAATGCCAATAACGCAAACATACTAAACATTCAACAACACTGATTTACTGTTGTCGGTTTGTGTTGCAATACGGTTCGTCTTATTGTGGTCGCATAAATTTCAAAAAAATTGATAAACAGGAAAGCGGTCAGTTTTAATGTGAAAGCACGCTCCATCTCCATGCTCTCATCCAAGACGTCGCGATTTTTATTCGGTTAATAGCAAAATGGCTGTTTCCATAAAGTTTCACATCTATAAGCTATACAAAAAGAACAATTGTTAAGCACGCACATCTTCACACTGATGCTCCGAGTAGACAGTACTTACACCATCAATCAAATAAAAAACGCAACGAACTTTTCGAGTGGATGGCTCAATCTCGTTTTTTAATGCACAAAGAAATGATTATTGTTGCTGTCACAACGATGTTTTGTTGCGATCAAAACTTCTAGCGCCAGGCGGGAATCAGCGGTATGTTGCGTTCGATCAAACGGCGCCGGTGGTGTAAAGGCGTAGAGCATTCCCGTCCAGTCAGAGGGAGATGCGGGTTCGAGTCCCGCCTGGCGCTAGAAGTTTTGATCGCAACAAAACATCGTTGTGACAGCTTAATACCTCGATAACAGCCACCTGAGGCTTAATGAAACTGATTTTTTGTTGCGTTTTAAAGCAAAGTTCAATGCATTCTTCCCAAAAATAGGAATTTTATTTAGAATACAAAATTCTGGCCCTAAGTAGATTTTTTCGATTTCAAAAAGCTCCACCAAATTTTCCTTTAACAAAAAACTATCCAAACTATCTTGAAAAGTTTGTTGTTCAGTATTTGGAAAACTTGTTTCGATTTGGGGGACGTTCAAATTCAGAAGCATCACATTTGTTTAGAAGAGTGTCCTGATCCGACGTAAAAAAAAGTATAAAAATGTCATCTACGCCTTTTGGTTTGTACTACATTGTGGCAAAGTTATAGAAAATCTAATAATAGGTTGAAAAAACTATAAACTTGAAATTGCCACACAGCGCTCTCTGTAGGCTACAGTTTCCTCGACATTTTTTTGTTTTTATTGGGTTGTTCGATAATTGTAATGTCGCTTTTTTCATATTTTTCAAGGTGAGTATAATTATAACAACAACAAACATTGATCAATAATATGTTGACCATTTTGTTGGATGATCTTTAGCCATCCTCGAGTAGATTTATTTATTTATTTATTTATTTATTTATTGACATGTAACATGAACACACGTGATAATCGAAAAAAGAATGTGAGAGGCGAACATCAGACAAAACAGTAACACTTAGAAAAACCAATATGAGGAGACGGAGAGAAGAATGGAGAATTTAGCTAGCCGTGTTGGAATAAAATAAGCAACTGCAACTGATTGACACACAAATCTGAACAGAGTAGCAACCATCAAACATTTTGCGAACAATAAGATTTTGAAAAGCTTGAACAGATAGTCCTAGGATATCTTCCTCTTTACTAATTAATTTGTTGAACTTCCGTAGGTTTCTATAGGTAAAAAAATGTGACCTAATCTAGGATTTTGCCACAGAAATATAAAGTCTGAGCCTTCCGTTTCTTGACGTCGTCAGTGGTGCACCAAAAAAAAGTTATTGAGTCTATTCAAATTCTTTTTGTCAGAATCTTAAACATCATAAACAACAACAACATTGAGAAATTCCACGTTCGAAGAAATCTTGGATTTTAGAAGCAAAGAACTGGTGCAAATCACTTTTAACACTTTAGAATCAAAAATCTTACCATTCATACGGTTTTGAAGGGAGCGAAACAAATGGTAGTCTGATGGTAACAAGTCAGGGCTATGTGGTGGATGTGTAGATCATTTCTTGATTGAGCTCTGTTAATTTCTAACGAGCTAAGTGGTGTAGGGTCTGGCGCTCTATCCTGATAGAGCATCATGCCTTTGCGATTGGCCAGCTCAGGGCGTATTTCTTGAGTTATTCGTTCAATTTCAAGAGCTGACGACAGTAGACATTCGATTCAACAGTTCGGTTTCTTGGAAGCAACTCAAAGTCAAAGTGCAATACCATTTTAACGTTAAGCTGGATAAAATTAATAAACAAGCCCAACGCTTTTGAACTTGAGCTGAACATCCTCCAAATAAAAACGAGCTCTTTCTACATTAAACTAGATACTCTTCAAAAGGGTTGGCAAAAAATATTCAAGCAGAATTTCACATTGACCTTCTTTGAAGTTTTAATTTACTTATCCAGTAAGCGAACATATTGTCTAATTTCTACAAAATTCTTTTTTATAAAATTTTTCAGGTTAAATAGTAGTTCACTTTTTTTAAAGAGCAGGAATGTGACCACTTTTTAATGAAAAAACAGAGATTGCTCCATTCCCCCAACAAAGACGTCGAGACAGCAAAATGGCTGTGTCCATGAAATTTCACACCTACACGATACAAAAAGAACTATTGATAAACACACAAGTTTCACCTTGGTGCTCTGTGAAAGCAGTAATTTCACAATCAATCAAACAAAAAAAGCAACGAGCTTTTCGAGTGCATGGCCCAATCCTGTCTTTTAATGCACTAAATGATTACTGCTCTGTTGCGTTTTAGAGCAAAATTTAATGCAGTCTTCCCGAAGAACAAGAATTTCGTCTAGAAAATTACAATTCTGGCAGACATTCGGGCAGCAGAAAAAAATTCAAAAAAGTCGCACCAAATTTTCCTTGAACGAAAAATTATTCTAATTGGTTCGTATAGTTTGTAGTTTAACTTTAAGAAGCTCGTTTGATTTTGGGGAACGTTCGCATTAATTTCAGAAGCATCATGTGTGTTTATAGGAGTGTCCAGTTTGAGGTGAAATGTGTACAAATTGACGTAAAAAGGTATAAAGGATGCCATCTGCGCCTTTAAATTTTTAATTCTGTTCGGAGTACTTTAATCGACTAGCTGCTTATAGAAACCTCTTATATTTTGATCTGTGCCAATTTTTTTCCGTCTGCTGAGATCTTTTTTAAGTGACGTCTTCGAGTTGAGACGCATATCTCCAATATATGCATCGATTCTACAAATCTGCTACAATATCTCCCTCTTCTCACATTTTTTTATTTCGCTAAATCGACTCTGTGCTATCTGTCTACCGTTTCACTTCAAGAAATATTTCAGGTTAGTCAGTTGGCTCAATATTGACACTCAGCGCCATATTCTTAGTTTTAAAGCGCATGATTAATTTTTTTAAATTTCAGTCGAAGAAATACATTCATATCCATCGCTTCATTGTGGATTGCTGCCATCGCTTTTGTTGTGGCACCTTATTTCACCCGTAAGTCCTCCATGCTTTCTGTTCGGATTCATTTGAGTTTGTAATTTCAACAAACGCTAGTTTCAGTTGAGTGTCATCTCTTCTACGATAGCGATACATGGGCGCTCATATACGTTCTGAGCAAGGTACTTAGGACAAGTTTCAGGAAACAATAAAGTGGAGTTTGCAGCCGCGGAATTGTGTTGGTCGATGCCTAGGGAAGCGCGGCGCCTGACTAATGTTTAAAATCAGAGCTACCTCTAGATCAGAGCTACCTCTAGATAGATAGTTGTTGTGGATAGCTGAGACCAGCTTGAGTTTATCTTACCAGGGAATGCCGTCAGCTTCCCATGGAACTTCGGAATGAGACCTATATCACGTGAAAGAGCTCGAGACGCTGATCACAGATATGTAGACCAAATTTGCTAAATGGATCTCCTAAGCGAGTTATGGCCGGCGGAAGCCGCCGTGTCTTCCATGTGTTAGGCGCGCTCAATGGGCGCAGTATTGCGCGGTAATCAGCGGTTCGGCTATTAGCGGCGTCAGCAGAGGCGGCGGCGCAGTGGTAGGGTGCTCGCTTCACAGGATTGAGGTCAGTGGTTCGGTTCCCGTCGCTGACGGCTTTTTTGCATTTTGTAACTTATCTTCGACGAGGACCTATAATTCCATTTTTAGCACATTTTTGAGCGAACGGCTGATGGCGACTTGCATTTACGTCTATTTGAAGACGGAAACGTGTTTCAGGTAAAATGTTTTATTCATGACGTGAAGCAAGTCAAAAATTCAAAGCAAAGCAAAAATAAAAAGTAAAAATCAAATCAAAAATCAACAAAACTTAATGAACATAATAAATAAAAAGTAAAGGCACTACTTAAAAGTTCCGACTCCACCGACACGACATCGGTCGAAAAAAAATTGCGCTGAAACTTCGTCTAGGGGGTTATTTGGGGTGCTGATCACGAATCTGACATCGGTTTTTCACGATTCGGTCGGAGACCACCTATACCGTTACTACGACCGTTCGACCGAAGTTGTGTCTGTGGAGTCGGAACTTTTAACTGGTACCAAAGTAAAATAAAATCAAAAATCAACAAAACTTAATCAAGATAATTAAACGTATTGAATAGATATTTGATCTTATTTTACTTTGGTACCAGTTAAAAGTTCCGACTCCACAGACACAACTTCGGTCGAACGGTCGTAGTAACGGTATAGGTGGTCTCCGACCGAATCGTGAAAAACGGATGTCAGATTCGTGATCAGCACCCCAAATAACCCCCCTCGACGAAGTTTCAGCGAAATCGGTGACCCTGCCTGGACCACCCTTGGTAACGGTATGGGTGGTCTCCGACCGAGTCGTGAAAAACGGATGTCAGATTCGTGATCAGCACCCGAAATAACCCCCCCCCCCCTAGACGAAGTTTCAGCGAAAAAATTTTTTTCGACCGAAGTCGTCTCGGTGGAGTCGGAACTTTTAACTAGTGCCTTTTCTTTTTTTATTATATTTATTAAGTTTTGTTAATTTTTGATTTCATTTTTACTTTTTATTTTTGCTTTGCTTTGAATTTTTGACTTGCTTCACGTCATGAATAAAACATTTTACCTGAAACACGTTTCCGTCTTCAAATAGATCAAAATCAAATCAATCAATTCAAATAGAATCAAATCAATCAATTCAAATAGATCAAAATCAAAATCAAAAATGTGCTAAAAATGGAATTATAGGTCCTCGTCGAAGATAAGTTACAAAATGCAAAAAAGCCGTCAGCGACGGGAACCGAACCACTGACCTCGATCCTGCGAAGCGAGCGCCCCACCACTGCGCCGCCGCCGCTGCTGACGGCGCTAATAGCCGAACCGCTGATTACCGCGCAATACTGCGCCCATTGAGCGCGCCTAACACATGGAAGACACGGTGGCTTCCGCCGGCCATAACTCCCTCAGGAGATCCATTTAGCAAATTTGGTCTACATATCTGTGATCAGCGTCTCGAGCTCTTTCACGTGATATAGGTCTCATCCCGAAGTTCCATGGGAAGCTGACGGCATTCCCTGGTTAGATGCTGTGGAATTCATAGCGCAATCCAAACAGATCGATCAATATGAACTTATTTCTCGCCTAAGAATTCCTAAAAGTCTAGTGTAGAATGATTCTCAGGTTCCATGTCACTGATCATATTGTGCAACCCTACAGAACGCGTGTGGATTGAGAAGGTCGGACGAGGCGCGGGCTCTCGTCTGCAGCTCGAATCAGCGACTTAGTTCGGCGTTTCCAGTCAGGCAAATCAAGCCTTGAACCATCGGAAAAGTTAAATGGTACCAGACTTATCTGGAAAGTGTAAACAGAATGACAAGTGATTAAATAAATGTTGTTACTGGATGTTTCGTTGCGATCAAGACTCCTGCGCCCGGCGGGACTCGAACCCGTGCCCTCTGCCTTCCTGGCAGCGATGCTACGCCCTACACCACCGGCGCTGCGGGTTGGAGCTCGCCTGGCGCAAGAGCTTTGATCGCAACAAAACATACTTTAACAGCGTATACTAAGCTAGAGTGCCAGAATGTTTGTGGTTCAGGATATGTCCTTCGATACACACATACACTAGTTTTTCGACACCGTTTACCTCAAACTTGGGTAATTAAACCAAAACTTTAATGTACAAATACAGTACATATTAGAGTGTCTTAAAAATGTCCTACGAGAGAATGAAGAATAGAAAAAATGGAGCATGAGAAGAGCGTCATGTGAATTTTCCCATGTGACTCTTTTATAGGGAGTTTTTTGCTTGCATAGCACAATCTGATAAAGCTCTAAGCGAAAATTCCTCACAGTATCCCACGAAATAGTCCTATGATCGCGAGAAAGTCGCGATATATACTCTATACCGGCCGCTCCAGGCTCAGCAAATGTGTTAAAACGAAATATTAAATAAATGTTCATTGGCAGGCCACCGCAGTTGTATAAGCTAAGAACTCAATTAAAGTGTCGTAACGACATCCCATGGAAAGCGAATCCGTGGCGCATTCCAAAAAAAGCTAACAGATGCAGCCTTTTATTGGTTTTTAAGACTACTAGACCTCGTGATGTAGCTAAATCGCAGAGCTGTGCACGTTCCTTGACTATCAAATTTTTAATTTTCCCGCTCATTTTCCGAATTTATGTTTGCTTTAGATTTTCCGCCCATCACTCCATTTTCTTCTCATTCTCTTTTTATCACCTTCCCAGGTTTTCCTTTCCTCTTCTCCTTGCTTGAGAGCGAAGCGACAGATGCTAAATTAAGATTGAAATTTGAAAGTAGTGGTGAAACGAACTTTAGACCAGCGTCAGGATAAAGAAAAAGGATAAAGGATGGCGTTACTCTATCCCTTTCAGGATGCTCCACGCATTCCACCTCTACGAGGTGTAGCGCACATTTCTCCAATACAATGACCTATGGCGGCCAGCTGATGGACAAATCAGTTTTATCCTTTTCAGAAAGTCTGGTACTAATTCGCTGTCGCGAATGCGACAGCTCGCTCCCTTTCATTTCATACTCCCGCGGGCTACCGTATCCGCTCGGGACCCCGATGAGGCGCTCCCGAGACTCCGGCCTGCCCGCGCACGCTATCGATCGGCGGGCCGGCTATGCGCCGCCCCCCGCCGACTTCATTCCTGACTTCCATCGACACGTCGAGCGGCTGCGCGGGCGCGGCTCTGGGGCGCCGCCATTGTGAGCCCGCTTTCAACATCATCCCGGGGATCTTCCGAGCGGAGCCTTGCCGCTCTCCACATCGCAATACAGCCGGCTGCAATACAGTGAGGACGGCGAGCCTGGCTGGGGCTCGCCTAGCCTCGGATAGCCATTACAGTTCTACCAGCCGGAGCGGTCCCTCCTATTCCATATATCCTAGTATCTAGCTGCTATTAGTATTATGGTTGTGCGGTGCTGGTGTATGGAATAAACCGTGGTTATAATTCTGGTGTCCTGCACAAGACGAGGAAGGTGGTGAGTCCCTTACTATTGTGTTATTGGTATTGGTATTGTGTGTGGGGCATTGTTGCTGTTGTATTTGGGTATATCAGGTCGGGGCGTTATTGCCATTGTGGTGTATGGGGTTTCCGTAGTTGTCTGGTAACTCAGGGGGCAAGGTGTGCTCAATACAGTCGGGATGCAGTACAGCACGCCCGAGAGGTGCGGGCGTGCGTCAGTCCAGGCGCTGTAAGCGCGAAGGGGTAGAAGTCACCACGCGGGGCTCCCCGTTTGCCAGGGAGGGGGCGTGGCCTGTTCACACCATGGGGTCCCCCTTATGTCCCCCTTGGGTCCTGGGTTCTTGGGTACCTCGTAGCACCACGGGGCGAGTGGGGGACTCCACTCAACAGGGACAGGTTCCCTCGAGAGTGGGGCCACCGATTCGCAACATGGTGCATCGGACGTTGGTAACCGGACCCGTTTGCCGGCTGGCCATTAAGCCAGTCGGCTGTAAAATCCGGCCCTACCACGCCCTGATGCGAGGGAACCATGCCTTCCCCTGGGTGGCTGTAGTACCCCCCCCCCCTTGGGGTCTTTTGAGTGGGTTGGGGCAAAACAAGCATTACAGCTCCCATCCAGGGCCACGGTAGCGCGCATACCATCTGGCTGGGTGGCAGACAGCCGCATAAAGCGCTGCTGGGCACTGGATGGGCAGCGCTTGGGCTAACGCATGACGGTAGGAAAGCGGTGTGGGGACCGGGCGACGCGCGGGGCGTCGGCGGCAGGAGTGCTCGAGCCCGAGCTTGTCAGTACCAGGCATGGTAAGTCCTGGTCGCACCTAGGGGAGACCGGTCTCAGTGATCCTCTGCCATACGGGTTGGCCACCCGGTTCAGGCAGTCGGTGTTGGTGTTGAATGGATCGCTGCCGCAGCACTAGAGTTCCCCGTTAGTACCCGGGTAGTGCGCTAGCTATGCCCCCCCCCTCGTACTACAGCCTTCTCCCCCCTTCTTTTGTTTTGGGTTGGGAAAGCAACCCCCCCCCCCCTTCACGGCAGATGGGGACGCTTCCGGACCCCCGAGCGACAGCAGCGCTCGTATGGGGTTGGCGCAGCGCGCACCCGAAGCACACCCCCCCCCCCTTTTTTATAGTAGTCGGGGTTAGGTAAAAAAGGGGAGTCACCAGTTTCCTCGTCGGCAATACAGGTTTATTCCATGCACCAGCATTACAGTCTTTTTAATTCTTCTTAGTGTTCCCTTGTATATTTCTCACATTTTAGTAGTAGTTTCTTCACTTTACAGTAGCAGTAGCAGTCTCCCCTTCTATCCGCTCCAGTTGGCTATCCTGAGCATTTGTTCCATCGTGTCCTCCGTCGTTCCGCACTCGTCGCGTGGGCCCCCCGTATGGGGCCCCATATGTCATTATTAATAGTGCGTGTTCCAGGTAAACCCGCAGCCGAGCTATCTACGATGTCTACCATCGGAGCGACCAAGGCGCAGATTACGAAGACCGTCAACACGCTGAGGAAGGCCCTGGAAGAAGCGGAGCGCCATTTGGCACCCGCCCCGGACGGAGGCCGAGCCAGCCCGGACGAGTCGACAGGAAGTAGGCGTGAGTTCAACATCAATTACCACGCTCAATATATTCGGAGTCTCCTTAAGAGACTCGAGGACCGTTGGGATGGAGCGCACGCGCTGGCCGAAGGTCAGGCCTCCCCGGAAGAGGAGGCCAGCGTCCTAGGGGAGTTGCACTCCCACTGGGATGCCAACGCGTGCGACCAGGTCGCAGCAGACGCGGAGCGGCTACTCGCAAGAGTGAAGGCTACCCAGGAAATGGGCATTCCTTCCGCTCCAAGTTCTGTCCCACCCAGACCCAATACAGAGGTTGAAACCTTCAGCCGCACATTAGGGGAGCCTGGACTACCAGCTCCCCCCGCCCCAATTCAGCAATACAGTGGGGACGTAACCCCAAAATATGTTAATCACTCATTACAGGTAGTACCGAGTCACTACAGTGAGGTCGTCATTACTTTTGATCTTTTAGTCATTGCAGGTAGAGAGTAGGCTTGGCGCTCCACCGACGTATTCAAAGGATGCGGAATGTGGAAAAAAGTCCGACCCGAGGAAGGATCGACAAGGCTGCCACCTATCCCCCACTGAGTTCCTCCCTTGTATAATGGTTTAATTGTTTATGCAATCCAGTCGTTGAGGTTCCGTGGGGACGAGCAGCGAAGACGACGAGCTACGACGCCGTGGGGCAGGAAGACAAGTCCGATGGACGACATCGACACCGAATCCACGACGACCACGCGCTCCATGGCGACAGAAGACGATTAGCTCTACGGACGCCAGAAAAGCCTAAGCCACTCTTTTAAAAAATTCTTTGTTTACGCATTGCAGTTCTTTCGTAGTTTATAATAATTTATTTTATATGAGCTAATCTTCCAGTTAGGCATTACAGAACGGTGTTGCGTGTCTCACATCCTTGTTTCAATAGCAGGCGCCAGTCTCAGCAAACGACGAGCGGCTCCAGAACTAGCCCATGGACGGGCCCCAGTATGGACGGGCTCAGATGGACTGAGCGAGGGACGGAAGTACGCCCTCACGGCGGAACCCGTCTCGCCTGCGGTGTGAGTGCGCAACGTTGTATTGTAGTCACTTCAGTGTTGTTGTTGTTCGCTATTGTTTTTGTTGTTTGTTGTTTAATATGATTCATTGTATTCATTCCACATGTACTCAGTTCAGGTCAGCTGTTACAACTTTATCCTTAGTTAACCCTAGTTATTCTGTTGTCGTTGTTGACCTTTATCATCCATGGTAGTAGTGTTTAGTGTAGTATTTTTGTAGTAGAAGTTACTTTTATTATAGTCCAACCATGACCCCGTAGATTCCTTGTAGTTAAAAAGCCTCTTAGTTATGTAGTATTTAAATTACGAGGCATTACAGGTAGCGGCTGACAAATTTGACTTTTTGTTGTACATAGTTGTGACCCACGGTATCTGTAGTCAGTCCAGGATGAGACCGCTCCAGCGCCCAGCGCATTTCCCCTTGGGCGTTCGGGTTAGACGTGGGTTTCCGGACGGGTCCGTCCGTTCCCACCTGTGATGCAGCCGGTTCCCACTCAATCCAAAAGGTCCTTAAGCCCCACGCGGCAAGACAGGATTCGGTAGGAGCCCCCGCGGGACCCATTTCTTTTTGTCGGCGGGAGTGTCGCGAATGCGACAGCTCGCTCCCTTTCATTTCATACTCCCGCGGGCTACCGTATCCGCTCGGGACCCCGATGAGGCGCTCCCGAGACTCCGGCCTGCCCGCGCACGCTATCGATCGGCGGGCCGGCTATGCGCCGCCCCCCGCCGACTTCATTCCTGACTTCCATCGACACGTCGAGCGGCTGCGCGGGCGCGGCTCTGGGGCGCCGCCATTGTGAGCCCGCTTTCAACATCATCCCGGGGATCTTCCGAGCGGAGCCTTGCCGCTCTCCACATCGCAATACAGCCGGCTGCAATACAGTGAGGACGGCGAGCCTGGCTGGGGCTCGCCTAGCCTCGGATAGCCATTACAGTTCTACCAGCCGGAGCGGTCCCTCCTATTCCATATATCCTAGTATCTAGCTGCTATTAGTATTATGGTTGTGCGGTGCTGGTGTATGGAATAAACCGTGGTTATAATTCTGGTGTCCTGCACAAGACGAGGAAGGTGGTGAGTCCCTTACTATTGTGTTATTGGTATTGGTATTGTGTGTGGGGCATTGTTGCTGTTGTATTTGGGTATATCAGGTCGGGGCGTTATTGCCATTGTGGTGTATGGGGTTTCCGTAGTTGTCTGGTAACTCAGGGGGCAAGGTGTGCTCAATACAGTCGGGATGCAGTACAGCACGCCCGAGAGGTGCGGGCGTGCGTCAGTCCAGGCGCTGTAAGCGCGAAGGGGTAGAAGTCACCACGCGGGGCTCCCCGTTTGCCAGGGAGGGGGCGTGGCCTGTTCACACCATGGGGTCCCCCTTATGTCCCCCTTGGGTCCTGGGTTCTTGGGTACCTCGTAGCACCACGGGGCGAGTGGGGGACTCCACTCAACAGGGACAGGTTCCCTCGAGAGTGGGGCCACCGATTCGCAACATTCGCCGTCTCCAGGAACTGGAAGACTTGGTTAGCCTGGGCGGAAAAACTAGGGGTCCGGTATCCAGCTAACTGCGACTGCCGGCATCTCCTCCGACTGCACGCAACGAGTACGAGTACTTATGTCAAAATCGGCCTTCACGGGCAGATAAAGATGCTTTCTTGCAACGGCCCGCCATTGTTTGGATAGAAGAATAGAAAATGAGAAAGTATGCGCGAATGTACAATAACATATCTCTCAGTTCACTTACAAGGGAAGGGTCTGAAGCGTATGTCTGAACGGGGGGGAGTGAGTCATATAGGGAGGATCCTCACCCCTCATTTGGTTTGAAAATGTGTTTATTTTTTGCCAAGTTACTAAACCCAAGGAGTAGGGGGTCACAATGGGATACGGCGCAGCACGCGTTTGGGGGTCTTGTACGCCCGCGATGTCTGTAGTCAGTGGCTCGGAGCGCAGGTGGGTAGAGGGTTGACTCGTGCGAGGGGGTCAGGGATTTGATTCCTCTGCGCTGCTGCATTCTTTCATTTCAACTGATTGTTTGAGATTTGGGGGATTCTGACGTCTATACCATTTTCAGACGTTTTCTGCGCATTATTCCAGATGCACGCTGTGGTATTCAACATGATGATAAATGTTCAGCACCAGTGATACACAGGTACAAAGTGCCTGTGTAGTGAATCGCGGTGTCTTCCTCCATGGTTATGAGCACGCAACGGAAATCCAACTGAAGACGTACCCTTTCATCCGAAACAAGAGTTCCACCCGAAAACGTTATCATATGCCCACTGCTTGCTTGCCTCTCCACGTCCATCAGTTCATCTTCCGGATCCTAATCTTCCTCTTCTTCTTCCACCACTTGCAGCTGTTCGTCTTCGTCAACTTCAAGTTGACGTGCTTCGAAGTCCTTGAGTATGCTGTCCATCCGTTCGGCCAGCTTGATTTCTTCCCTCGAAGATTCCTTGTCTAAAGGTGGGCCACACTTCAGCGTGAGCAGGTGGATCACCACTCGACCGTCGGCGGACATTGTTGGTGTAAGGTTCTAGAAAACCTTCAGCAGACCTCTGATTTCCAGGTGAAGGCAGACACGAGGGAAAGAGTGTGTCGATGCCGTTTAGCTTAATTTGCGGGATTCGCATACCCCGTTTTTCATTTAAACCATCTCCGACGTCACAACGTGGTCTCCTTTGAAGATCCGAGCAGGATGGTTTTTCCCGAGGTCTTTGGTTCATGTCTGGAAACAGACTATGAGGAGCCTGTAGCATTTATACGCTACCCGTAAGGTGCCCAGTGGTGCTTCATGCACTTTGTACCTGTGTATCACTGGTGTTGAACATCTATATATCACCATGCTGAATACCACAATGTACCGCTGGAAAAATGCGCAGGAAACGTCTGAAAATGGTATAGACGTCAGAATCCCCCAAATCTCTACCAATCAGTTGAAATGCAAAAGTGCAGCAACGCAGAGAAGCCAAACGCCCTACCTCTATCATATGAGTCAATCCGCTACCCACCTGCGCTCCGAGCCACTGGCTGCAGAAGCATCACCATCATCGGCGTACAAGACCCCCAAACGCGTGCTGCGCCGTATCCCATAGTGACCCCTACTCCTTGGGTTTAGCGACTTGGCAAAAAATAAACACATTTTCAGCCGATTGAGGGATGAGGATTCTCCCTATGTGACTCACTCCCCCCGTTCAGATATACGCTTCAGACCCTTTCCTTGTTGATCCACAACCTGCTGGTAGTTCTCAGCACTAGCTACTTCTCGATGCCCTTCAGCAGTTTTACCTCACCTTTACCTTTATCTAGTACCATTTGTCCATTCGAACATCATATTCGACGCGGTTCTACTTCTCACTATTGCCTCTATAGCTATCATCTCTGCTGCGTTCTTCATGTTGTTAGGGGGAGGGGAGGCAAAGGTAATGAGACTCCATTTCGTGCCCAATTAGTTTCGTGCGATCAAAGCATCCTTTAGCAACATATAGCCACTCTACCAGCCGGTCCAGGCTTAAGCAAATGTGCTAACACCAGTTTCGTGCTTCTCGTATTTGTACATAGGTTTATTTGGTACTTACTGAAGGCTACTTGAGAAGTTACCATTTTCGCCCTTCAGAAGCATGCAGAAGTAAGAAGTATGTATTCTACTTTAACCCTGCCAAGCAGCCAGTCTGGATGAGGCCTGGTGACCCGTTACCGACCTTCGTTCGGCGAGTCGTTCACGGCAAGAAGCACCTTCTGAGCTTTTGGGTGTGCATTCATGGACCAGAATACAGGAAGTTGTTTTCCAAAAGCACGACGATGGACTCTAAGGCCATGGTGAACGGAATAGGAGAGATGGACCGGCAACTCGCAGTTATTCGGTCGCAGCGCTTCATGAAGGTCCTCCTCTTAGACAACGTCGCACCTCGTCGGGCAAAAGTGACCATGGATAAGCTTGTTCAGCTGCGCTACGTTCACATGCCCCACCCACCGTATTCGCCGGACATATGTACACAGGACCCAAGCAGGCCTCGACAACCATAACGAGCAGTGGATCAGCACCATGCCTAAGCAGTTCTGGAATTATGGGATCGGGAAGTGATGGCAGCAAGTAATTGACCTTTATGGCGAATATATTCCTCGGCACCGTTGAGTTGTGTTATAGAGATAAAGAAAATCGTTCAATTTGTCCCATAACTTTTGCCTCGGGAGCGTATAGCGCAGTCGGAGGAGGCGCCGACTGTCGCGTGCACCCGATACCAGGTTCCTGGTACGGATTTCCCGCCAAGGCCAACCAATACTTCCATCCCTCCGGGTTTTGTACCTGACTTGTCTGGGAAGGATAGAGCTCTGATTTGATCATCTGGCCACCTCAAGTATGGCCAAATACGCATTCTAATCGCCTCCACGATATCCCGTAGAAGTAGAATGCGTGGCGCATCCAAAAAGAGATTGAGTAACGCCGTCCTTTATCCTTTATCCTTTATCCTTTAACGTTTGCCTCACCCCAATAAAAACTTGATACACTGAACCACCTACTCCTCCTGAGAAACTGACATGAAAGTTTCAGGCATTTTTTCTAAACGGTGAAATAAATACTTTTTAGGAAGGCAAATATTCTATTCGGTGAATTTGCTATTAAACGGTTTTTCGTACACCTTGTTCGCTGAAGGAAACAAAATGAATGAATTATTTTAATCTTTTAGAGCTGTCAACTTATAGCCTTATACACTGACGCCTATAGATGTCTTGTTCTTCTCGTTTTTATCGCAATTGTGGACACAATTACGGTCACAAAAGTGCACTTGGCCAATAGACATGCAAGTTGATTTGTTTATTTATTCATACGCCGAATAGACGTGCACAAAACGCTGGAAAAAGATCAAAACATGCCATGCAATGAAAAAAGACAACACCAAAACAACGAGAACAAGAAATCACCCGGCAGTGGCAACATTTTAGCAACCAATTTTGCACTAGGGGAACAAGTGGCGCAACTTGAAACTGAGCCGGAATAAAAGATTTAGATGAAATGAACAGAATTTTTCCGGATCTGTCATTAAGTGATGTCTTTCAGATGCGCAAAAGCGGTTCTGTAAATGTGGACGTCAATCGAAGGAGGGAACTCAACTTCTTGAAGCAGGTGTAAAATGACATATTCGTAATTGTACAAGGACAAGGCCGTTTGTCCGACACGTGATTTTCCTCCGTCTAAAAAAGTCAATTTATTGTAAATAGGCTGTTTTGCAAACAATGGCCTACATGTTCGAAATTTTCTGCTATTTCTTCCTATCACAGCAATTTCACAACAAATGGGCCATCTGGTGCTGTACAATCGTGGTTTGGAACTCCGTTCATTGTCTCGATGCGTGAGTTCTTTAACCACTATTGTTCATCCGTCAAGTTTTTGAGATAACAATTTAAATTCTTTAGTTTCATAGTAATCGGACTCAATGCAGAATTCAGAAGAATTGTCAGATCGCCGAAGCTTATTTTCGGTATGTTCCTTTGTTTTCCCATACTTTCTATCGACGAATGCTGAATTATGTAGAGATTTCTTTATTTACAGACCCGAGAACCGCCGTGCATACTGTACCGATAATAGTGACACAGTCGTATGCCAGATAGATGTGGCTTTTATGATACGTTTTATCCAATAAAAATCTTAAATATGTGTCCGTGCTCTCCATAAATTTCAGTAACCAACTTTACCTTGATATAGTCGAGTCGAAATATAAATTAAGATGACATACCTTGTAGAAAACATTAAGACATTTTTAGCTCAGCAACAGCGCCATATAACCTACCAAAAACACGCCGTCTGTCATTGAATGAAAAACTTTATCAATTGGCTCAGTATGAAACTCTATATCTTGTTTTGAAGAAAAAAAAGAAAGTGAAACATTTTTCACACGACAAAAAGAGATATTGATGTTGTTGAAGGTGTTCCAAACAATTCCACTGGAATGTTGCGCTTACCAGGGTAGTCTCTCAGGCGGATGTCTGAACTGCAAAAACTAATACTACTGGAAGAATCTCTACCCTTCAAGTAGTGGGAAGGGATGTTCCATTTTTGCAAAATCCTTAAACACAACGAGCTAGGGAGCCTCAAAGTTTACTATGGGATCTCTTGCACACGTGCAAAACTACCGTAATCGACCGAAATTTCAAAAATGGATATCATATTCGTGATCAACGCCCCAAATAACCCCCTTAGACAAAGTTTGGGTGAGAATTTCTTCTACCCCTTCTCGCCTCGACCAAGGGGTTAAAGGTCGCGAAAGTTGAGCAGTGCCGCATCAGATTTACCCTTGGCAATCGCATACTCAAGAGAGCGTACGCTTATGTCACGGCGAACCATCGTGATCAACTTTCTGAAAGATATCTCTGCACCCCTATCTTCAATAAAAAATCTCTCCATATGTAGCATTTTTAATTGGTCGGCTCACCAGTGGACCGCCCTCTAGCGATACGTTAGAATATGAGGTGACCTATACTCAGGGACTGCAGTAGCTACCATCCCGTCATCATTAGTGTGTCTACTTCATTAGTACACTTTCGAAGGGCAATAGGGCACAACTGGACTTGTGCAACGATCGGCTGCCCTTCTTTGATCATGTGAGACACCTGATATTAGGTTGGTGCATAAGTTCTCGGACATTTGATCCCTCCTGAATTGAAAGCGCATTTTCCCGCCAAATTTCCCACATGTATCAACGCGTGAATGATCGATCGATAGAGAAAGGAAAGGGCTACAAAACTTTTCCTAACATTTACTTCTGCCTTGTTAACGTCAGCTATTATGGCTAAGCAATTCGTCCCAACTGAGACGCATATCCGGCACGTCATGTTATTCCTGCATCAATCTGGCCTCAATGCCAACGAATCGTATCGTCGCCTGAAGGATGTCTACAACGAGAGTGCTCCTGCTCAAAGTACTGTGTACCAGTGATTCTCGAAGTTTGCAGTTGGTGAATTCTCCATTGAAGATAATGAACGAGAAGGGCGCCCGATGACACTGGATTTGGATGGCCTCCGAAGTAGAGTGGAAGCGAACCCATACCAAACCACTCTTGGTGTTAGTCACTCAACAGCCGTTCAAGGATTGAAGTCGATTGGCAAGGTGCAAAAATTGGGTCGCTGGGTACCTCACGACTTGACACAACACGACATGGATCGCAGAGCCGATGTCGCTCTGTCTCTCCTTACCATCAGACGCACCCACGGATGGCTGGACAACCTTGTCACCGGTGATGAGAAGTGGATATTCTACTCTAATTATCACCGGCGTGCACAGTGGGTTGACGCAACTGGAGAGGCAGAAGACGTTCCGAAACCCGACCTTCACGTGAAAAGGTGATGCTATGCATTTGGTGGAGCGTTCTTGGCGTAGAATACTGGGAGCTGCTGGACGAAGGGATAGCAGTGACTGCAGAGGTTTACGTCAACCAACTGAGGAAGTTGAGGGCACACCTTCAAACCATACGAGGGAAGCAAGTGAAGGTGTATTTTCAACACGACAACGCTAGACCGCATATTGCTAGAGCGACGGCGGCTGAGTTGGCAGACTACGGATGGACCGTTATTCCACATCCACCTAACTCACCAGATCTCGCTCCTTCTGATTATCATTTGCTTTCAAGCCTTCAACGCTATTTGGACGGCCAGCAATTCAGGAACCGAGAGGATGTCAAGGAGGCACTGCTCACATTTTTCGAACCATAACCGGCCACGTTTTGGAGAAAAGGCATCCACGACTTACCAGCACGTTGGCGAAAGACAATTGATGTAAAGGGTGGTCACTTCAAATGATTTGATATTGTTGTTCGTATGTTGTGATAATAAATATTTCATGCCCCAAATGTCCGAGAACTTATGCACCAACCTAATACATAGATGACATGAGATTGACTGATCAGCCATTCTCGGCTTGTGGATTGGTGCCATCATATGCTCTTCTAACTGCTTTGTCCATGTCTGGTTGGGAAGGTCCATTCCCCATGTAGTCAAGGGTCCTATCAAAAATCAGCAGAAAATACAAAGTGTCGCATACATAGGGAGCAGCTGAGGAAAATATCTCAGAACACGTACTTCTCAGCCTATAGTGGAATATATGCTTAGGGAAAGTTGGGAAGGTGAATGATACCAAAAGAGGAGTGAACACTAAAACTGCAAAACTACTTCGAGGTCAAGGAATCGAACATCCGACTCTACGCCGGCATTACCACCGAGCCGTCGATCTGCTCGCCGCGTCGACGGCTCAGACGTATTTCACCCCTTCTCTTATCTCCACGTGCAACACGCACGTAGGTGTTAGATGCTGACGGTGCAATACATTTCTGGGTGTTCAGGGGCCCCTATTTCCTTGGGTTCAAGGACTTTGCAAAAATGGAACATCCCTTCCTACTACTTGAAGGGTGGAGAATCTCACAGTGACATTCGTTTTCGCAGTTCAGACATACGCCTGAGAGACTTCCCTGACTAGAATAGCCCTATTGAATTACACGCCGATTCCGGATGGAAAGGACAGAAGAATTCAATTGAGTCTTCCGCCTCTCATGCCTGGAAAATTAGATGTTATAAAATAATTTAGAGTGGCCACAACGAAGCCACAACTGAAGACAACTTTTTTTTATAATACGACTGTTTCCGCCTTCAATTCCATTTTTAGAAACCAATCTTCTCACTATGTCTATAGCTCATCGTCAGTTGAGAGTACTCTTTCGTGCTTCTCGGGTAGAGCATTGCTAGAGCATTATCCTATTATTCTTTTATTTAGTACTTTTTTATTTTTTCTGTTTTCGCCAGTAATTCAGATTGTAAGTTCCGTTTCGATTAGACGGTTTACTGCTGTGTTTGTTATTATCCGTGGTTCAAGAACTCGCATCTAATAGGTAAATAAATAAATAAGTCGATGAGCTAGCAGAGTCACACTGGGCCAAAAAAATCTCGGCACAAAGGAAAGGAACATGTCCTTCTAAACATCCAAAGCAAATCGTCTTGGAAGAAAGTTCAATAAATTGTTCTACCACAGCTAGCAGAAATAAAAACAGCAATGAAGCTGAGATACAATGCCGCTCAAATTCTTTGCAAAAAAGACGCTTTGTGACGGATTAATCCGTCGCAAAGCGTCTTTTTTGCAAAGAATTTGAGCGGTGTTGTAGTATCTCCAAACTAACGTTCCGTTGCTCTATGGATCTGAGCTAGACGTCAAATGGGCTTGTTTTTGTTATCACGAGCGATTCTTAAATCTGCTTCTCATAAATAAATAAAGATAAAGAACGGCGTACTCAATCCCTTTTAGGATGCGCCGCGCATTCTACTTCTAGGAATGTCGTGGAGGCGAATTGAATGTGAATTTTGCCATACAATGACTTGCGGGGTCAGCCGATGAACAAGTCAGCGCTTTATCCTTCCCAGACGAGTTTGGTGACAATTCACCTACCCCGGAGAGATGGAAGGCTTGGTTGGCCTGGGCGGGAAATCCTAACCAGGAACATGGTGTCGGGTGCCTCCTCCGATTGCGCTACACGCGCCCCTCATAAATAAATACAGTTGTGGCAGTAGCCTTTTCAAAAATGTCGAAAAATCCGCATTTTCCCGGCTTTTTCGGCCTCTCGAAATAACTTCCCTCAAAGTTAACCAATTGCGAAAGCAAGCACATTTTTGAGTTCAGCAGTTCAAGCTCTATCAGATAGCGTTAAAAAATTGCTGAAAATTTCAAAGTTCAACCGAATTTTTTCAAAGGTTAGTTTTTCGTTCAAAATGGTGCTCCATTGCGAAGGGCGGCTGCGAACGAGTTGTCGGTAGCAAGTCGTCGAAAACCGTTGCATGCTCATAACTCCTTCAGTTTTAGGTTTTTTGAGAAACGGTTGGTACCGTTCCTCAAAAAACCTATTATATGCATAGTGCACGGCGCGCTCTCAGTGGATTCCTGGCATGACGGAACACTTTAAGACATGTTTGATATACTCCGAGAACATGCAAGTCCTGAAAAATAAGCTTCTCCAATCGCAAAAGGTCTGCTTTAGTCATTGTTGACCACCCACTGCGAAAACGCGGTGGTCTGGCGAAGTTGTACAAATGCTTGTGTAGATCTCGAAGAGACGAATCGAATTATACCCACCGTTTCCCAAAAAACTTCAAACTAGAGGAATTGTGAGCACGCAACGGTTTTCGACGGCTTGCGACCGACAACTCGTCCGCGACCGCCCTTCGCAATGGAGCGCAAGTTTTCAATTTCGGCCATTTCCATAGCTTCATATAAACAATAGTATACCATACGAGCTCGAGCTCCTGAGCTCAAATATATCGTTAGTTTTTGAAATCGATGAATTTTAGGCGATTTATATCAAAAAGACGCAAAAGCCGGGAAAGCGCGGCTTTTTCGGGATTTGATCAAAAGATACGGCCATAACTGTACATAGTCAAAACTAACGGTTGCTCTCCAGCTTTTTTGAGTTTGCGCAACATTCCCGTCTACTGTACCAAAACGCTCCCGTAATTGGTTGAATAAATGCAATTTATGTGGGAATAGAAATTTTGTGATACATGGAAATTTGAGATAGGGCCGAACTCCCCGATTCCTACCTAGGCACTGGCCACATAAATAAAACACAATGATTAAAGCTCCCAACTTCTCTCTTCTTGAAACCTCAGCATTGTAAGTTGTTATCGTTAGTATATTTGTGCCACACGAGGTTCTTAGGTGGACAACCTTATTCAGCAGGGCCTGACGTTTCGACGTTCCGTCGTCTTCAGTAACTTCGTCTCGAAACTTCGCCTCTACTGGTCACAGGGCGAACACATGCCCTCAACGGTGGACATTGGCCTCTGAAGACGACGGACCGTCGAAACGTCAGGCCCTGCTGAATAAAGTTGTCCACCTAAGAACCTCGTGTGGCACAAATATACTAACAGTAACAATACTCATATCGATAAAACACACAGAAAGTACAATACGTACACACTACACCGTAAAACAATTAGACGCAACAAGCTATTCAACGACGGGGTTTACCGCGGCTGAATAGAAAGAGGAGGTGGAAACAAAAGAAAATCGTCGCGATGTTGTACTGGACGTTGCGCTCAACCTCGAATGAAAAGGAACACTACGGACTCCAAGTGCAGCCTGTAAAAAAGAACCGGGCTCTCCCGCCCTCTCCTTGTGCACTCGCCTGATTAGTCGAACTTGACCATCTGACCAATTATCACCCCCGTTCTGAGTCCCGTAGCAAATTTTCTGATTATTTTTTGATATGATAATATTCTTTATTCCCCTACAGTTCTCTTCGCGTTGCTTTACGTAGCAGTTTAGCTACCCGATTTACCTGTAGCCTTTGTCCTGGAAGTAGGGCTTGAGTTGTCAGCTGGCCCTTGGATTTTCCGCCATGTTGTTGACGTTATTTGGCTTGCCGAATCTTGCCTTAAGGCCGCCACAGAATTCTGCGGCGAAGCTCGGCGGCGCCGCTGCTCTATGCTTAACCATAGGGCAGAGACGCAGAGCTCGCGCCGCTGGCCGGCCGGCGGCACCGGCGGCACCGGCGGCGTCGCTGGCGGAAATGACTTGAATCATTCCACCCGACGGCGCCGCTCCAGCGTCTATCTGTCTGCGCTCTGCGCTCTGCCCTTTCGCGGCGGGATCCAGAGCGGAGACGGACGCGATCGTCATCGGGGCGCGTTATTGTTAAGCACCAGTCGGTCCCGACTAGAAACAGTACAGTACCTCGCCGTCACCGCTCCCACTGATGATGAGTCAAGCCGCTGAGCGGCGCCGCTCAGCGGTTTCGCCGTTCGTCGTCGCCGAGCGGCGCCGCAGAAGTCTGTGGCGGCCTTTATACTTGATAAATTGAAGGATGCAAATCTAGACACGTTTCGCAAAAACAATTTTTCATTGATTTTGAATGAGAATTCAAATAAGACGATAGGAGCGAGCCATAATTTATTGAGCCACTTTATACATTTTTACACGATTTGTTAACAACCACGAGACAACAGTAACAGCTCTTCTATATCAACTCCAGTTGAGCCATTACGCACGCAATTTCCTCGTGCTTGGTGTTGCCCTTGTTCCAGTTGAACAACCGAATTTCGAACTCATACGGTCGCTGAAAATACGGCTGTATACTGCAGCCTTCAAACAAAGTATACAAATTACAATAAGATACTCTCTAGCTCTTCAAAAATAATCTCTCTTGAAACATAATCACTTTTTAAGTTTTACACTAAAGTCGCCTGAAAATTTCCTACTTACTTACTTAAACTACATCGTTTGGTCACCTTGAGGCAGGGTGAACTTCCATACTATGTAACCGATATTTATTTCTGTCAGCTACTTACTTGGTGCGGAGATCGGCTGTACTCAGATCGTTATGTAAGGTATGTATCGTTATGTATCTATGTATTGTGTCCATATTGCGTTGTCTAGAATTCCTTACCTACGTTGAGCTTCTATCAACAACGGCCTTTTCGGGAGCATGCAGAATGTGGCCAAAATATACCCTACGGTTCTCACGCATCTCAAATGGAAGCGATGCGCTGATAATGAAATTTTGAAGCGGATAACGGAAGAGCGGATATCGAACAAACAACAAAAATAAAACTTGGTTTTAATGTTTCTAATTCCAACAGCAACAGATCAAGAGTTAAAGTACTGTTAATTTATAAGTCGTTTCTAAACCCTTTAATAGGGTATTTCTAATTTATTTGGTGACGCGCAACAGCATATGGCTAAAAGGATATCTTTACCGCATGCAAGCAAGTCGAAAACACTGCAGTCGTGGAGTCACAAATGAGGCGACACAAAGATCGGCGGTAAAATTTCTTCCCTCCCAACGGTCGCTAATGACAGTTTGTCCCTTCTTGGTCTGCACAAGGCTTAAGTCTAATGAACGGTTCTATGTTTAGTAGGCCTCACAGATGTATAAAACAGGTTTAGCTACTCTAGAAGAATGGAATGTAGGTGTATTTAAAACTAACCAGTTCTCAAGTGAGTCTTAACTAATCCGTTTGGAGCTGAATGACTTCTGTTGTTTCTGACATTCACTCATACGATCGCAAAGGATCTTCTGTGTTCATAGTCGACGCATGACCCCATCTAATCCTGAGATTCAGCTAATTTGTTGTTCGTCATCCGGTCCCAAAACTACCGGATAACCAACGAAACAGGATAACGAATAACGGATAACGGTCAATCCGCTCATTTCCGTTACTTATGCAGAACATTTCTGCACTCCAACGTAGAATCTTTATCTCCATAGCACTTAGGCGACGCTCCTCTTACTTTGTCTAAGCCAGCATTCCTATCCATACAGTGCCACGGGTCGAACGAGTGCGCGTTATACGGTCGACTTCAACTTATCGCTGACTTTCCGGTCAGAGAGTAATCTGGTGGTGCTTCTCCACTTGAGCCACACACCATTTAAGCGATGCTATCCTCTACTGCTGGTAACAGGCTGGGTATTTGAAAGCATCAATTCTTAGCGGTTCGACAGGGTCCACTGTGATAGAGCCCTGTCGTTTTCATCTTATGATGAGTATTATATTTTCGACAATCAGGTGCAATCCGCCACACTGTCCGGCCACGGAAGTATAAATCGACTATGAGTATTGAATTTCCAGCTGTAGGTCGTCAAATCGAGAACTGCTACGCCTACTCGAAGTAGGTAGTTCCTTGACCATTGGCTGCTTTTTGAATTGCGGTGCCATAAGGAGCGAATGGGAAAATGTATACGCATCATAGCAGAGCGATATCACATCTATGTACGGTGCCGCTTGAGCTAGGGTTCCCTAGCTAGGGGTTTATTTATTTATTTATTTATTTATTTATTTATTTATTTATTGTTTGCACAATATCGTGCGCACAAAAATATTACATCTAACAAGGCCACAGCACATTAGAAAACACATGGTGAAAAATAACAAATAAAAAAAGCTAGCTTAACTAACTGTTATTTTCCTGTGAGCGCAACTCTTACACAAACAGCAGAATCACATAGAAGGGAAAAAGTTCTGAAAATGGGGGTAAGGGAATGGGGTAAGGATGATGGGTAGCTGATGAAGAAGAGCAGTGGCCCGCCAACACTGCAAGTCGTAGGAGATATCGGCTCCGGATACCAACTTAGTAGGTCCGTCAACTCCATCAGAACCCATCGAAGAGGCTGCATGGGGAAACGTAGGGCGATAGCACAGGCTAATCAGAAACAAAGTAGAGAAGTTCTAAACATCAAGAAAAATTAGGAACACGAGGAAAGAAGGAGCACAAAAAAAAGAAAAGGAGCAAAGAAGGAGCACAAGCACAAAGACAAGAAAAAATGAAAACAAAAGAAGCTCAAAAGAAAAGTTATTCCAAAACTAAGGAATTCCTAGTTTTTGAAAAGGAAAACGAAGAATAACAGAATCTTCTGCTTAGGCAATATGTGGTATATGCAGTGTTGGAAGTAAATCTATTCTTTTCAATCCCTTTCTAAAAACATTTGCGTTTGGTGCTTCTAATAGGCTAGATGGTAGCATTTGTAACCAACGAGCTCCTCGAAAGAACAGAGAATTGAAAACTTTTTCTCGGTATTTCTTCTTTATCTTAGGATAGCGAAAGTAGTACCTATTACGCCGACCTTGTGTTGGCAAGAAGGTCCAATACTTACTAGCTTTAAGTCTAGATTCGCCTTTTAGAATTTTGAAACAGAACACTAGATCATTTACAACGCGTCTGTGCAGCAGGCTATTGAGGCCGAAAAATTTTAGTCGTTCTTCATACCTAGGACACGCTGTTATAGGATTGGTACAATTTACACAACGATTAAACAAGATCTTTGTAAAGGTTTTCTGAACCTTTTCAATTTTTGGGTTTGCGACAGGAAGTACTCCTGATTCACATCATCAAAGGAAGGGAGGGGGGGGGATTTAGGCGTTCTTCTTTCCTTCCACCGGCGTGCCTACTTCATCGCGCGCATTGTCCCACCCTTTTGGATGAGTCTGCGTGCGCGCTTCCACGAACGATTTCTGAAGCTCTGGCGAGCATTTTGCTCGTTACAGTTTCATTCAACTGACCGAAGAAGACTGAAATACCAAGGAGATGGGGATGCACAATTCTCAAGTGAGACCAATTACACTATTAGTGCATTACGTTTCTTAATGCTGCTATATCTTGAGGAGAACCTTCATGTCACTTACTTAGCATTACATTGAGTTTAACAGTTTTAACTTGACAACTAAGGCCGTCGTTTGGGATAGCTTAAGCTCAGCTCGTACTTTCCCCTAGTAGGAAGTATTTCGACGAAGTAATCAGAATACATTCCTATTCCTCGTAGTATCCATCAGAGGGTCGCTGGTGCCCCACAACCCCATCATGTCCCTTGTCCGTTTTTGGAAGACTAGTGATTGCCTGTGATATCTCCCCACACTTCTTTGCCTACAGCCTCCCAGAAAGACAGTTCCGGTTACATGAGTATTCCCAGACTCTGCTGTCCTCACGCACAGCCAGGACGCGACGCGTCGGATCGCACCGAGCATCTCGTCCATGACGGGCGTTTCCACTCGCCTTGCAACGCCTCTTTTTAAAGGACGGGGGAAGAACGCCACTCCGCCTTAAAAGGATGAGGGAAGTGCTTGTTTATAGCCTTCTCCGCGACACCAAGTAGGACTAGAGCCGTGGCGGTTCTCAAGCGGATTGAAAAACATTCCTCAAGTCCTTATTCTAGCAGTCGTGGACTTCACTGTCAAGAAGTGGCAAACACTTACGTATGAGGCGAGAATGTTGATAATTGCAGAGAACTGAGAAAGGTCCAACGGCAGGTCAAGAGTGAGGGGTCCTTGAGTAAGTGGACAGTTGTGAGCGTATTCGCATCCATCGATGTTATTCCTGAAAACAGGGAACTTCTTATCTTCCAATCGTGGACCTTTATTCGAGGTTCGCCAAGCTGAAGTGGGCGCCTTCTCCAAATGTGCCACCTAACGTGCTGTTTTGTCATGGAAGGAAACACTCTTCATCGGGCGATCGCAAGTCACTGTATTATTCAAAATGCCTCAGCGATATCCCATAGAAGCAGAATGCGTGGCGCTTCCCAAAAGCTTATCGCCGTCTATGACCCACTCTCCTCAATAGTTTACCTCATACCCATCGAGCGCAAAGTTTCAAACCCATCACGTGCAATCCCCACAATCCACTTTCCACAAACTTTTGATTTCCCACCCTTCTACTCGTACCACATACTTCTATAGCAACTTCACCGGCTGCAGCGTTGTATGTATCCAAATCATTCTAACATCTTTAGGATAACCATGCCTTTCTCACCGCTTTGTTTATATTTTCGGTGCTTCTATCCTTCGCAAAAAGTATAAATTCACTCAAACTTCTCATTGAAATGCTTCGAGCAATGAAAAAATTACTCTTCACCAGAGCAAGCTTGCTGAATAATTTTGATTACTGTGCTCCCTGATAACGCATGTGCTAAACTACTGCAACTACTTTTCCAGATAAGGCTTGACGTCAGAAGAATAGAGAAGTCGCACGGACTTGGAATTATATCGAAAAGAAGGCCATAGCTAGACGTGAATAAGTAGAAACTTACAACAAGCCAAAGGTCGGAACGTTGACCCAGCTGCAGTCGGCCGTTGTCAAGCCGGACTCGTATTCGAATATCCTCACGTTGACTTTGTTATCGTCGATCTAAAGGAAGAGTTCTTTACATAGATAATTAACGGTCTGCAATCCAACACAACATGAGAAGAATCACCTATTTATAATGCGTTTTTCCTGCTTGAAATAGGTTCACATATTTAATAGGTCTTGCCGTTCAAACTTTGTTGTCTATTTTAAGCTTTTTTATTATTGAAACTACTCTTTTTTAAAGATGACTCCATGGGCTTCATATTCTCTGTTCGATTGATGGGATTGCGCGAAGCTCGAAGTCTATGTTTATTTGGGACTACGTTTCGGGCACGAGCCCTTCTTCAGGCAATCGCATCAACATCTACATTTCAAATGACAAAATCTTTACTAGGCAATACAATAAGACTGATTATTTTGATTTTAAATCTAATAAGTTTCCTCATAGTTCATCCTTTACCAGTATTACTAATAAAATAGTGGCCATTTATGGTGAAGCGCTAAGAATTTCTCGCACTTGCTCCATGTACAATGACTTCCTGGTTACACCAAAAAATCTTATCGTCTCCATACTTTACTTTCAGTATGATGAAAAAATTATACTTAAAGCTATCTTAAGGTGTTTTCTAAAAAATGGAAATAATAGTTACAAATATGGCACGTTCCATATTTACAAGGATTCAGAAAAGTTTTTTCGAGATCTTATTACAATCGTTAAGGCTACTATATTTAACCTCTTATTTATTTATGTATTTATACGTGGATGACAACACGTGACGAAATAAACACCACCAAGGCAACACATTGGTAATAAACACAAAAATACAAGAAACGGTGGATTAGCGAGTTTTAAGATAACTACCAACAAGCTTTTTATATTGGTTAAACGAAGATGGCAAAGCATGCTTTTTGGAGAACAACAAGAATTCAGAGCCGGCCCTTTGAGTAAAGAAGGAGGCGCGAACACAACTTTGGCTACAGGATAATGAATTTTAGCTGTACAACCCTTTGTAGTAGAATGGCGGACAGTGTAGAGCTCACCAACTGACAGCGCAACCCTTCAAGTCATCATCTTGAAATTCATGATTAGATCGTTTGGCTTCCTACGGATAACAAGCGATTCTAGCTTGAATATTTTATTACGATCATGCGCTGATGGAACGGTGGTGTAGTCATAGCCATTTAAGCATAACCATAGCTTCCTAGTTTAGCCATTCTGAACGGCTTCAAGCCTTTGTATGCAGCGCTTAAGGTGAGGACTGAACACAGTGGTGCCATACTCCAATATTTGGCGAACATGATTTGTAGCAAGAAGCAAGAGAGTTTTTTGAATTTGTAGACAACGCTCTAAAAATGTTTTAGGTAACTCTTTCAGCTTTCTTTGCAGTCGTCTCGCAATGCTCTGAAAAACTAAGTTTTTTGTCTAAGATGAAGCCCAGATCACGCAGACTGTGTTCACTGAGTAGGTTGCAACCACCAAGGCTGTAAATATGTTTAATCGAATTTGAATTGTCACAACGATGTTTTGTTGCGATCAAAACTTCTAGCGCCAGGCGGGACTCGAACCCGCACCTCCCTCTGACCGGGCGGGAATGCTCTACGCCTTTACACCACCGGCGCCGTTTGATCGAACGCAACATCCACACCTCGTGGGACCGATCAGCAGTCACCCGTATCCGGGATGAATTTGAATTGCCTAGATGAAAAACCCCAGTTTTTTGAGCTGAGATAGGTAATTTCCACCTGTCCGACCAATCGGATAACATCTGAAACTGCACATTGGAGGGCAAAGTGATCCTCTTCATTGGTAATCTTCCTGTATACTTCTATATCATCTACAAACAAATTGCATTTAACGCCACGCCTTTTATATATTTTCTAGTTGCAGCTAGTCGCCCATCATCCATTATTTGATCCTTTGACCTGTTGTTATTTACCCTCCCCTTTTCCCGCCTTTTTGACCCTAATAACTGACATATAAAGTGCTCCTTTCTTGTGATATGCTCATTCACTCCCTACCCTACTGATGAGCTTCGGAGAGTGACCACATATAACTTTCTCCTTTCCTCTTTTACTATGTCCTTTATCTAATGTTACCTGTCTAGGATAAGAGGCGAAACAGGTGACATGATGTAGTTTACCTTGACTTCACTTCATTTGTCCATACGTCTCCTGTTTGGCAACAGTAACTCAACAGTTACTCTGAACACAATAATGCTACGAAGCATATACATTCAGTAGCACGGCAAGAAATACGGACCTGGGATCCACCACGGATTGAAAGGGAGGGTGGAGCCAAGGTCTTCTTGGACGTTGGTCGGCCGGAGATGAGGTTCAGGGGAGCTTTGACTCTTTATATATGGTCGGCTCGTGAGTATTCATTCATTCATTTTACAATTTAAAAAACTCTGGCATATCCTCTGAAAAGGCTTAGCAAAAATTGAATAAATTCCGAAAAGATTTTCGGCTGCGGCGATTCTTTTAAATGGTTATCGGGAAGCTATATGCACAAGGTGGAAATAATTTGTGCTCACATTTTCCTTAACGGCTAAGCCTTTAGAAGTGACCTACGAAAATGTTAGTAGAGTTACCATATTTACACACTTAGAAACTCATATAGAAAAAGCGTTGTCCGATGCATGGAAAAGTTCCATGGTGAAACGTTAGAAAAATTCTAGCCGCATCATGTCTTTACGATTCCAATAGTTTTCGCTTCTTAAACGGCTCATCTACTCTGCAAAAAAAGAAGTGCTGGCTCCGCCTACAGATATAGAGTAAGAGCTGCGTTCTACAACATTCCTCAAAGCTATTTTATTTATATTCTTCGTTTTATTTCGCTAGCATCATCTGAATCATGCTCAAGAGACACATTAACTTAGGTTCGTTAGATACCTATCCCTAGCACAAGCTATCAAATATTCTGTCCAAAAGTAGGAAAGTAGTAACGCTGAAGATAGGAACTCCTTTCTAAAACCTTGTAACCAACCTGCGCTCCGTGATTGTAGGCGGTCAGTCGTAGAATGAATGGCAGTCGTGGATCGATGGGGTACACCATATTGCCCGCATTATCTACCGTTGTTATAGAGCTGACTGTGAACTGTTCTCCTAAAATTTTAGAGGTATTATGGACTTAATTTATTGGCGCTAATTTTTATTATAGACGGAGTAGGTTAAGCAGGACATACCTGCTGCACAGATATAGGAATGTAGTTCCTTTTCGGTGCCGTTAGGGAACGGACAGTTGGACGCGTGGTCTATTGGCATCGCTAATGCTGTGCCGACCAGTGCCAATAGAAAGAGCATGTCTGAAAAGGTGTAGTCTGAGGGCTGAAGCTGTAGAAAGTTCCTTGACGTCATATATTCAGAATAGGACACGATAGGTTAAGAAGGGTAAGTGTAGCGCAGATCGAGTAGACACCGCCTAACATCTGCAATCTGGATTGGCTCAAGGTTCCAGCCCTACTCAGCCCAACCAAGTTCTCCAACTTTTCGTTCTCAGGGACCAGATTCGTCAACCGCTTTACGGCAACGGCGAAAAGCACTGCCAAACCTACTGATACCGCGATTCATTAACATGCGATGTGGCAAATTCGGGTTCGAACCCTCTGGATAGGTTACTGTTATACGTAGGCCAGTATGGTGAGTCCGCGATGAGGTGATACCGGCGGCGCACATTTTAAATGCTCCATGTTTTTGTGAACGTATAATGCTGGCGCATTCCAAAAGAGGAACTGTGCCAAGTTCTATCTCACTATTCTTGAAAATGTTGAGCTTACGTATAAAATCTACTGCATTCTGTATCTAGTAACTACAAATTAACTAAGAGTGAGCGCATGTAGCGCAATCGGGGGAGGCGCCGACTGTCGCCTGCACCCGATACTGGCTCCTAGTTCAAGTTCCCCACCCAGGCCTACCAAGCCTTCCATCCCTCCGGAGTCGGGGATCTGGCACCACACTTGTCTGGGAAGCATAAAGCACTGACTTTTCATCGGCTGGCCACCACAAGTTATTGTATGGCCAAATACGCATTCAAATCGCCTCCATGATATACCGTAGAAGTAGAATGGGTGGTGCATCCCAGTAAGGATTGAGTAGCGTCGTCCTATATCCTTTAACTTAGACTACATTGCTCTCAGCGTGCACAGTAGCGCGGTCGAATGAGGCCTCGACTGTGGTCAGTACTCCGATTCAGCGTTCTTGGTTCCGATCCCGACTGGCCAACTGAGTCTTCCTTCTTTTAGGGATCTAAAAAATGGTAAGGAACTTGCATGGGAATGACAAAACGCTGACTTGACCACCGCTTGGCCAACGGAGGTCATTGCTTAGGCTAAACATCCTGTAGAAATAGAATGCGTGGCACGTCTCGCTAAGAGATTAACTAGAACCGTCGTTAATAATTTGCTTTCTATTTTTTAATGAACACCAATAGGTTGGTCCAAAAATATGTCAGAATTCTCTATACCACCCTCAACCGTCTATTGCATTAAGATACCAAGCTTCCAATCCTCGAAGATCTAGTATTTTCTAAAAGCATTAGGTTGGCATTATCAAGGTGTGAAACGTTCAAAAAGGTTTAAGTTTTTAAAAAAATTCAGCTCTTTCTGAGGTACAAAGCCCTGGTTTATGATGTCTTCGATCCCAAAATTTGTTTTTAAATTAAAAACTGGTGTCATAGCTGCGAGAACAAGTTGAAAAAAGAGAACGAAAAAAAGAAACGAATACCTTCGAAACACCTCAAGGAAAGTTTAACATAACTTTTTGGAATTTCTTAGTTTAACCTACCTAATAAGTGTAATAATCTTATAAATTTGACAAATATTAAATAATTGAATAAAAGTTTTACTTTCTAAATATTAAGTTAGATAGTGTTTTTAAAGCGCTACAAATCAGCAATCATTTAGTACATTAAAAAACGAGATCGCGCCATGCAGTCGCTGCAATTTCTTTTTGATTTACTCAAAGCTCGCTGCAATTTCTTTTTGATTGATAGCGTAAGTGCTGCTTTCATGAAGCATAAAAGTGAAGATATGTGTGTTCACTACAATTCTAATTATTGTTTTGTTTACAGGAGTGAAACTTTATCCAAACAAAAGTTTAGCTATTTATCGAATAAATATCGCGACGTCTCGGAGGAGGATGCGGCAATCTCTTTTTTTGGGTCTATAAAATCGCCTCTTTCCCCCATTAAAACAAGCTTTAAACCGCCCAAGTCCGACTTTCGATAAATCTTGGCATATCGAGTATACTATTCCAGCGTGCTTCTCTGAGCTGTTCACCAAGATTGTTAAACAGGCTTTACTTCGGCTGACGTTTCGGCGTCTTCGCCTTCTTCGGAGCCTGGAAAAGTCGAGAATACTAGTGAAACTATTCCCCCAAACGCCATTTCTGCCTACAGAATAGTGTTCTCAAGACAGCTAGAGTAAAGGGCCGATGTACCATGTACAGCGTATCAACTAACCTTCCAGGTGAGTGCCGATGAGCACCACCAATCACCCGTGGATGGAGATAGACGTGGGTGAGTGAGTTTAGCCCCGGATACCACCCGACTTAAATACCCTGCAGGTCAGATCAGATTGATCAAAACCCACAGAGCTCGACGAAGGGTGCCAGTTCCTGGGTTATCGCTTTGCACTCGTCTTTGCGGTTGACCTGTGGATTTCTGGCCGCTATCCAAAGTGCCTCAAGCCCCAACTAAGCCTTAAACCATAATTTTTCGTCAATAATTATAATTTGCTAAAATTCTAGCAGTGTGTTCACTTATTAGAAGGCGAGTTAAAGTTTCACAGGAGACATTCTAAAAATTTTCTTTAACAAAAATAGTCTAACTTTTTTAAAGTCTGTAGTTTAATGTAGAAGAAGCCCATTTCGATTAGAAGGAGTTCCCATTGAATTCAGTAGTCTTACGCAACCTCAGAATAGTGTCCTACAGCCTTAGGCAATCTCAGAATAGTGTCCTACAGTTTTAGGCAACCCCAGAATAGTGTCCTGTATTTGACGTGAAAATTGTTCAATTCGACGTGAAATGGTTATTGTTCAAACGTATTATAAATATTCAACTGTCTCCTCAACATTATGAGTCTAGGCAGCTCGTCTGAAGCTGACATGTTGAAAATGCTTTCTATGGCCGAGTAATCAGAAATCGTGAGTAATCTGAAATTTTGAGAGGTTCAGGAAAAGTGGCCTTTGCTGACCATTAGAGGTTAAAGGATCAGTAAAGCATACCGTGATTCACAGAGTATTCGCTAGACCTACAGTATTCGCCACCTAAGTGCGCGTTAGGAAGCAGTGAGCGTTTGGAGGAAGCAGCTTCAAAACGCGATAAAACGCTGTGAAGCATAGGCTATTTGGGCGTCCTTATAAACGGCTCCGATAGCGTAACTATACGCTGATAGCGTAGCTAGATCAGCATTTATCGCATAGGGGTCCAGTCACCGTGCCGGGTTTATGTCACGCCATGCGTTGTCCGACTAAAGAGCGGAACTGTTGGTCACCATGACTAGTTCAGCTCATAGTTACGTCATTTTTAAGTAAAAATAAGCATCTATAAAGTCAGAGCAGACTCTTCATTGTGAAGGTAAAGAAACCTTTGTTGTCTGCCATTCAGCTCCTTTAAGCGTCATGTGGCTGGCATCGGGGTTGAAGCTTGATAGAATGCAACATCTGAATCTCGTGGGACCGATCAGCACTCACGCCGGTGGTGTAATGGCGTAGAACATTCCCGCCCAGTCAGCAGGAGGTGCGGGTTCGAGTCCCGCCTGGCACTAGAGTTTTGTTCGCAACAAAACATTGTTTAAAAACTCGATAGCAATCACTAGGGGTTGAAGAAACTAAGTGAATTATTTGGTTTCTTCGGTTTTGCGTGAAAAATTCTTGCACAGCAGCATGCCTTACAAAGAAACAAGTATGAAAATGGTTTTCGAGTGAGCATGAAATTTCTAATGGTTCGACCAAAATTGTATTTTATGATACATAGGTACACTATAAACAGGTCATGGTTGACATTTGAGAATCGAAAGAGGGTCGTACTGTGACGGCGTTTTGAGGGGGGGGGGGCTCGTACTATATTGGTGTTTTTTCAGATGGGCTACGAACATTGTCGTAGCCCATTTGAAAAGCTTCGTTTTCTGAAGTTAAGAATATAGACTTGAACATGAAAAAGTTTAAATGCTGTTTGTTCTAGGGTTAAAAATAAAGATTTTCTGCCGGCAGTGAGAGAATTTCAATTTTTTTCAGATTTTCCAGGACGTCACGGACACGGCAGTTTTCTACCTGAAGCACGACATCTTCGTCCAAAACTGTATTGTATAAAATTTTAAGACTTAATTACTAAGGATGACTTAAGTGCTTTTCCTACATGAATTTTCGAAGCGCTGTTCGAATCGATGACGGAATGGCAACCGAGGGACGGACTTCTCGCAGAAATATCATAAGTTTCTTCCTTCTGAAGGAAGCAACACCAGAAACTGAAACCGTGCACCATAAAATTTTAGGCCCAGTTTGATCTTCCATCTCGATTTACTGAAACTACTCGATTTTTTTGCGCCATTTACTGAGAAAAAAAATCGACTCCCCTCTCTAATCTCTTATGAAAGTTTTAGAACCTGTCTTTCATGTAATCTCTTTTTTAGTTTTCAACGCTCTAGGAAGTTTTTAAAATCCCTGAAAATCTCCGTGATATCGTCGACCTCATGCTAAGAATGGACTGACTTCTCGCAGAACTAAATATCTCCCTTTCAAAAAAAATACATTAGAGAGTGAAATTGTACCATATATGTATGTAGAATTGCAATTCCAGCTAATTATAGAGTAAAAAGTTTTATGTACGATTTTCACGCTACACTGGAGATATTTTGAAAATAAATTGTAGACTTTTCTAGTGTAATTAGACACTTCCCTAAGCAAGATTGAAACTTTTAAACTGAAACTTCCATATCAAAAAGAAATTTTTCCGCCTTGAAGCCAAGATTCTTCGAAACGGTTAGAATATTTTTTCAAGGAAATTTAGTACAACTTTTTTGGAAATTGTTCTATTCAGCCGCCTTAATAAGTGAACACACGTTTGTAATTGTATTAAAATTTTATTTTTACGGTAAATAATTAGTAATTTTTAAAACGTGAGATAGCTGCAATTTTCTTAGTGCATTAAAAGAATAGATTTGCCATGCACACGAATTTTCCGTCTCCATTTCAGTTTCACTGTTTGTGGAAGTACTTCTTACTGAAAACAGGGAGGGTTGGATAGATATGTTTGATTGCTTTCTATAACTATTTCAGTTGTACTGCACACATCTGTAATACTTTATTGAAACAAAGCAATTTAAATAGAAAAGTTTTTAGAAATTCAAAAAACGTTTTTAATTCACTCTTCGAGCGCAGCCATACATTTTCCTTGAACGATAAAATTTTTAGCCATTTCGGAGAACATCAATTTTATTGTGGAACAGTTCATTTTAATTTTGAAGGTGTTTATTTTGATTTCAAAAACTTCAAGTTCGTTTAAAAGAGTGTCCTATTTTACCTTAAAAGTTCAGAAAGAATTCGAAGATATACACTAAAAGATTAAAAAATTAAAGAGTGATTAGGGAACTAGCTATATTGAGGATTTCAAAAGTGTCCAATTTGATGTGAAAATTGATACCTCTGACTGATAAGCTGAAGGGATTGGCAGTTGGGTTCACTATCTTTGAGCTCCCTACTTCAATCGCTATTTTGACCTTTGCTACTTTGCGACCGGCTTTGAGACTACTGTGGTGCTCACAGTCCTCACACAAATGATCGAAATCGGCGAAGGAGCCGTTCCACTTGAATTATGCCCGCTGGTATGAGCGTCATCAGTAACACTTCGACTGACGACCGTCGCTTATATGTTTTTCCATTATTGATGCGAACATGACGTTCACGTAGGTGGCACTGAGAAGCACTAGCGAGTTACTACTGCTCTAAGGAATCCATTGTTCGTAATTGCGACAGCCTTTACTGACGGAAAAGTCTGCTTCAATTAAAATCTGATGACGAACGAAGCTTTTGAAACCCTGTTGCACTTCATTGGAAAGCTGTGAAGTGATCAGCGAGGCAGTCAGCATTGTCTTCTCGTCTCAAGGGAAGGTATTAATACATTGCACCTTAATTGATTTTAAATCTAGATTTAAATTGCGTCAAAAGAATATGCAGTAGCATGCAGATAATTCTTGCCGATGCCATGCAGGCCATTTACAGCTCTTCAGGTGCCACGCAGTACCTGACCGCCTTCTCTCTCGACCCCAAACTTGGGTAATTAAACCTTTACCCTTTTGCTCAAATAACGAAAAAGATTCATGATTTAAAGATAATACCTAAAATAACAAGAGAAAGAACAGTAAAGAGTTATTCGAAATGACATCTCGCCCTCTTTTATACTAGACAAAACTTTTATCTAATAGGAATGAGGAATGAGGAAGCATAAGAAATGTTATCTCTCTATAGCGTATAGGATGGAAATATTGTTGCTTGTTGAAAAGCTTCTAGAAAGCAATCCAAATCAGTTTCTTTAAGCCTCAAGTGGCTGGTATCGAGGTTGTAAGCTGTCACAACGATGTTTTGTTGCGATCAAAACTTCTAGCGCCAGCCGGGACTAGAACCCGCACCTTCCTCTGACTGGGCGGAAATGCTCTGCGCTTTTACACGACCGGCGCCGCTTGATCGAAGGCAACATCCACGCAACATCCACATCTTTCTAGAAGCTGTCACAACAAAGTTTTGATCACAATAAAACATCGTTGTGACAGCTTCTAGAAAACCATTTTATCGAACAGCTATGAGATAACCAAGGTATAAACCAAAGAGAAAACAGTAAGTCTCATATGGGCTATGTTACTATTATGTTTTGGATCAAACAATTCTCCATGGTTTCTGTGCACTTTATAAGTGAGATTTCTTTATGGTGAGACCACGTGCTACCCGAGCTAAATGACAAAAGCGTTTTAAAGCTTTTTTTACAACCAATCATCAAACGGGTAATATTTGCTCGACAATAGGGCAGGTGTAATTTATATAAAACCTGGACAAAACATAGAGATCCAATAGAAATTAAAACGCTGAGAACGCAGGTCGGTTCATAAGTTCTAATTCTAGTACAGCGGAATCCTGGTGCAGCGCTCTTCTTGGTTTTGTTTTCCTTTTTGTCTTATCGTCATTTCTGAGTGGCTCTTTTTTTATTTTATATTCTGTCTAATTATCTTACATATAGTTTGCGATTACGATGATGTCAGGATCGACAAGTGTGATGATGTAGAATGACACGGCCAAGGACTGAGCTGGAACCGATTTTATACGAGTACCACAACGAATAAAGGATAAAAGGATAAAGCACTGCGTTATTCAATCCCCTTTGGGATGCACCACGCACTGTACTTCTACGGGATGTCGAGTTGAATGCGTATTTGGCCATGCAATGACTTGCGGTGGCCAGCCGATGAACAAGTCAGCGCTCTATCCTTCCCAGACAAGTCTGGTACCAATTCACCGACCCCGGAAGGATTCAAGGCTTGGTTGGCCTGGGCGGGAAATCCTAACCAGGACATGGTATCGGGTGCAGGCGACAGCCGGCGCCTCCTCCGACTGCGCTCCACGCGCCCACCACAACGAATACAAGAAATAATGAACTTATATACTATTATTGTTGGAGTTTGTGAAAATGCGATTTGTATTTTTTTTGTTTTCAGTCTCCTATTTGCTTTTGGGGGTTAAGAGGATGACGCATTTGCTGTCGGTGACATGCCGGGGTCGGGTTCGATACCAGCTACTGGTTTAATGTTGTACTACATTTCTTCGTCCTCAGTCACCTTACCGTGGTTCCACAATTGAGGTATGGAGCATCAGCGCTTTTGACGTGGCCTAGTTACTGCTCCACGAGTCTCCAAAAAGGGTAGAATATTTGTCTGTCATAGGAAACATTGGTTAACTTTCTTCGGAGTTCTTTGGTTTAGTTGCCCTAATGAATGTATTCATTTTATAAAAAATTTAGTTTTTAGGACCCAATAATACATTGAATTTTGGTTTAAAGCGTTTCAAGGCAGAAACCATTACTGCCTCAAAAAATAAGGTCGTGCCCTGCACTTGAAAAGCTGGTCGAGATTTTTATTTGATTGATAGTGTAAAAGCTGCTAACATACATGAGGCATCAAAGTGAAGATATGCGTTGTTCACAGCTATGTTTGTTGTATTATTTACAGGTGTGAAACATTTCGCGAACAAGTTTCAATCGAATAAAAACTGCAACATTTTGGACGAGGACATGGCGCAATGTCTTACCTTGCCTGAACTAAAAATAGCAGTCTTCTTACAATTAGTCTTCAAAACATTCAAAACAACAGAGTCAAATTACTACTTAAAAAAGAATTTTATGAAATTTAAACAAATTGTTTAAATACAAGATAAGTGAAATAAAGATTCAAGTAGTGTTATAATATTTTTTCTTGATCAAAGAAATATGCTAAACTTTTCACTTTGATGTCTCATGTAGGCAGCATTTACACTAGCATTTACAGCGCTATTCGCACCACGTACCAATCAAATAAGATTCGCGAACAGCTTTTAGAGTGCATGGCGCGATCTTACTTTTCAATGCACCAAATAATTGCAACCTTGTTGCGTTTTGAAATAAAATTAAAAAATTGTGTTTTTCCAAGTAAAATAAAAATTTGAAAAATTATTACCCATATTCGGGCAGCTGTTATTAGAAAATTTCAAGGAAAACCAGTTTCTTAAGTTGTAGAAAGCTCGTTTCGATCTGTAAGACGTTCACATTAATTCCAGAAGCATCAATTTAGCTTGGAAATGTGTCCATTTTGATTTGAAAAGTGTTAAATTTGATGTGAAAATTGCATATGCGTATAATATGGGAAATGAATTGTCACAAAAAAATTCAAAAATGTCACACAGATGTCGCTGGCGGCTCTATGTTGCTCGTAGTTTGTCTATTTATGCTCATTAGTGTTGTTTTTTTTCATTCATGCTTTATTTTTGTTAATGCGTCCTGGTTTCATTTCATTGCCTTTTGTTTTTTATCCACGTGTATTGTACGACACGTCTCTGAGCGAATAAATAAATAAATAAATATGTGCTAGAAATGAGGGACGGAATCGGCTTTTCGGGATAAACCTGAAATTCTTGGAAAAGACTGTGATCGCATTTTGTCGCTAAATGATTTCTACCTTTCAATGTGCTCACCACAGTATCTCCGACACTCTTTATGAGCAATAATGTATGCATCAATGCCCGACTACGAATCATAAACCTGATTGTCAACTACTGCTACAAAATGCACGGCGAAACAATCACCGTAATTCAGAAGAGTACGAAAAATCAGTTGTAGCAAGTCACGTCCTAAGATCGCAGCCAGTAAAATGCGAAGGGCAACGCTGTCATTACCATTATCATTCGCTGTACGTGCTTGTGAGCTTTTGCTAAACTAAACAGAACAAATCGAGTACACAACCTATTATGTTGGAGCGTTTTTCGATTACAAGGTCCATTGTAAATGTTATTTTTGCTAAGTCATAATGTCGTAGCAAAGCACTCTTCCCAACGAATTTTCGAGATGCAGTGATTTTGAATACCTGAACAATCAAGGTGAGAAGTGGTTCAGTGGAATTTTCGATGTTTTGTATACTTCTATGCCGTCGTCATGATCTGGACCAATATGTTTTTTGAATGAGTTGAATTCAGGGGCCGGATTCGTTAACGACTTCATCATAATTTTCAATAGCGTTTGTCCCGCTTGGTGGTGGGGTCCGCTCTTCTGGTCTGGTGACGCCACTTCTCCCGATCAAATGCTTGATCGGGATGTACACCAGCTATCTTTAAGTCCAAGTGCGTGTCTAGCCAACTTTGTTTCGGGCGTCCTCTGGGCCGTTTTCCAGGACTTCAAGATTCAGGCCAATCTTACACACGGTGTCGTCGTTAGCGCGAAGGGCGTGACCATACCATCGTAGACGAGCTTCGCGCAGCTTGTCGGCTATCGGGACGACACCGAACCTCTGTTGTATGGTGTCATTCCGAACGCGGTCCAATCGCGTTACTCCAGCCGTCCACCGAAGCATTTTCGTCTCCATTACACGAGGTGGCTTTCGATTTCCTTCGTCACAAGCCAGCACTCAGCACCGTACGTCGCTACTGGGCGGACGACTGCTCTATACACCTTTGACTTGAGGTACTCAGGAATTGTGGATTCATTAACGACTTACGGCAATTTAAGAGCGAAAATACAGCCGAAATCCTTGATATTACGAAGAAATACAGGGTGTATAAAAAAGAGGATGAGCGGATTAGGGCGTCTTGTCGATGGGGTCTTGGGGAGGAAGAGCGGGACTCGGTATTCAAGTTGAGGGGATTCTCGGGATGAGGAGCGGGATCCATGGCGTCCCTTCGACGTTGCTGTCGCAGTGGAAGAGCGGGATTCGGCGTCCTGCCGACGGGCAGCACCAGTCGTATTCGGTCCACTTCTGGTCCAAATTGCTCCAAGGTACGGTGGGTTGCATGAGATGGTAGACGGCGCCAACTTTGAAGTTGCGTTTGGCGCGACACTATTACTTGTACTACTTTAATGCTTGAAATCGATACAATAAGGCTGGAGACGTAAAAGAAGACATTTGAGAAATTTTGAAAAATAGCTGTGAATGAATATTGAGTGTTTCTTAATGACTATGCAGCATAATGTTGCTGGTTAGTCACGAAATTGTTACAAGCAAACTGCAGGTATTTCACTCTGCAAGAATTGAAGATACACAGTGATCCCTTTCTTCATAAATGAAGCATTAGAGCACTGAAACAAGTGTTCTCTGTTCCTCAGGGCTGTTTTACGTGCATATTAGAAACACGAGGTGAGCTCCATTACGCTTCGCTGATGTGTGAAATCTGAATACACAGCCGCTGTACCCCGAAGCGTGATAATCACATGTGTACTACATTTATCCTTGATAGCCTTTCTAATCTGTGCCTTTTCAACGAGTCGCCTATAACCCCGTCATTTTCGTGCATAGGACCAGGCAATTTGCTCTTCTCTTGAGTTCTGTGTTCAAGGATTCTTGTGCGGATTTTTTGCAGACGTTCGTGTTTCATAATGTGCCGGTTTTATGCACATTTTATTCCCATTGTTTGTCTAATATCTGGCCATAGTGTCTGGCCTACTTAAGAATTTTTTCTCGAGCAGCGAACATAATAGAAAATAAAAATAAAAAATAACGAAATCGCAGGGCATAGTGACACTGCGCTGTTTTACATTGTTGTTTCCTCATTGGTTTGCTAAGATTATGACTGCTGGTTGTTACTTCCCCTTTTTTGAGCGCACTTAAGGTGCAGTTATAAATAAATAAAAATATATTATAAAAAATAAAAAAATAATATTCGTACGCTTATAATATAACATAATATTCCACTCTCAACTAGAAATGGCCTCAGTTCCGCCTGGTGATATTAACACTCAGCCGAACTCGAAGATTGTCTTCAACGCGTCGCACGTTTCAAGAACACCTACCACATCAAGATCATCAACCCCTCGGGACGACGCATCGGATGGGCGATCAAGACCACCAACATGAAGAGGTTCGGCGTCGACCCGGCCTGCAGTGTGTTACCCGAAGGAGGCCACCCTCATGGCTGTTTCCTGCGATGTGCTTGACTATGGCCGTGAGGACACCAACAACGACCGTATCACCGTCGAGTGGTGCAACACCTCGATGGAGCCGCTAAGCAGTTCCGACGCGAGTGGTTCCAGGGAGACGGCATGGTCAGCATAATACCAAAAATGGATGTCGATTTGTGATCAGCACCCCAAATAACCTATCAGAGAAGTTTTGGCAAAATCGTTGATTAGGGCTCGACAGCCCTAGTCGCCCGTACTTGTGTAAGATCACTTTTAACATTTGCTGAAAAACACGAAACTTTGCATAATGCATAAAAGTGAAAGAAGTGAGCGAATCACAGCTCAAAGTAAACCCTTATTTGACAATTTAGAGTGAAATAAATGTGTATGGGATGTGTAGGATGTAAGTTAATTTAAACCGCCATAAGGGCACTATTGTAAACACTTTCACGACTCCAGATATCAAGGAGAGGTCGAAAAATTTTTCGCCTAAACCTCACCCAGGGGGGGGGGGTTATTTGGGGTGCTCATCACGATTCTCACATCAGTTTTTAGTATTACGCTGGAGTACTGGAAGTTGCAGTAGGTATGGGTGGCAATGGCAAGGTTGTCGTCACTGTTTTCGTCCAACTTTGTCCATAAGGGTTATCTCGGGTATTGATCTCGAATCTGAACTTTTAACAATTTAGAGTGAAATAAATGTGTATGAGATGTGTAGGAAGCAAATCGCTAAAGGAGGCTGCGGCTGTGAAAAAATGCAAAATTAGTGCATAGCACGGGAGTCGAACAACTGGCTTAGCACCTGTGAAGCAGCGTCGCACCCTGCTGCGCCACCGATTCGCTTGCCCTTCCGCCACATCCCACACATCGGCGCGCGCACCTATGCTTGTGGGCACGCGCTGACGGTGCAGTCCTGTATCCAGCTTCGAGGGCCCATAGCTCTTTTGGTTCAAGGACTCAGCAGAAACGAAACACGTTTTTCTGCTATATGAAGAGTGGAGATTCTCGCAGTGCTGACCATTTCCCCGTTCGGACCTACGCCTTCTCTTTTGAGATCGGATGTAATCATTGCAGTCCAACATCTTGGCTGTTTTTTTTTTGAAATTTTTTCCTCTATCAGTGAATTTACTAGAGACCTATACAACGTTGTAGTCAACGCACTAAATGTAGTTAGTTTAGGCTATCCAGAACGATTTCACAGGCAATATCCTTCCTGATCCTTCTCCGGTTCGTTCAAGTCCCGAACTTTCAGCAATCCTCCTTTGCAATGTTGTACGCTCCGATGTGCATTAGGACTATGAAAGGGCTGTAGATTTTCCGCGAACCTCTCGCCCATCCGCACGACATTACCCCCGTTTTGTTTTGAATTCATTAGTAGACAGCACACCTGATTCGAAAGCGCTGGTGCGAAAGATTGTTGCTCAAAATTTGCTCAGCTATGCTCAGGTATTGCGCCCTTTTGTTTTCGGATAACCAGAATTTACGCTGCGTAGCCACGCACTTAGATCCAGCGCAAAAACAAGCCATTGTTCGCCTCAGGTACGCATGATTCAAATGAATCTCAAATGCGCGTAATTGCTGTGCATCTACTCTCCCTGTAATAGGTAAGTGCGAGGAGGGCAGTGCAGTCGAGAAGACAGCGGAGCTGGTCATTCTTCGTTACGCACATCCTCTATGCACGTTCGTATGTATTACACACTCCTCATGCCTTATGGCAGATACGAGAATAGTTGCTTGCTCGACTAACTATCTCAAGCAGATATGCGCTACCAGATGAGCGTAGATTCGTGCTTCGATCGTTCCATAGCGGTATCGTCTTCAATGAACCACCTACAAAGTTACAATTCAAAATGGGTGGATTAGTGCATAGCCATATAAATTTGTAGATGAGCGCTATCTTCAGGAAACAAAAGATGCTTCATTTGTAAGCTGTTAATGTTTATCTCCACGACTTGAAGCTTTGGAAGATGAAGAGGTTCCGTTTTGGGTGATGATAGGTCGCTTCGCTCTCGACTGGTTCAAATGCCTTATTTCATAATGAAGAAGGTAAAGCACAACAGCAGCTTGTACTCTGGCGATACTCCGATAAACGTCGTAATGGTCTGTATGTGGTCGATCGTGCAGAATCCTCTCCAAAATCCTGTTTATTCCAATGGCTGCTCTGTTCTGTTTCGAGTGAACAGCTTGTAGACTGTGGACAGCAGGCAGATCGGGCAATAGTTTCCAACGTTTTCCACGTCTCTCTTTTTGTGCAGCAAGACGGTCCTGCTGGTGTTCCACTGAGATGGAACCCTGCACTCCAACAGGTAGCGCATGAAGAGCCGCGCAAGGGTGTTGATGAGCGTTGGCTGGGGGGGGGGGGGGGGGGTTCTTCAGGTGTTTGGCTCTGATCCTGTCGGGACCGGATGCTGTACACTTCTTCACCGACGAGGTAGCATGTCGGATCTAGGAAGGGATAGCAGGACGACTCAAGAGACCCTGCGGAAGAAGGTGTAGGTACAGGTGGACGTGGCTATCGAAGAGATCGGAGTAGAAGTCGTGGATGATCTTTCCCATGGTCCTTCTGGAAGAGGTGACGGTTCCACCAGGGCGTAGGAGAGAGGTCATCTTGACCTTGAAGGGCCTGTTCATACTTCGCGACAAGATCGACAAGAGCGACTGGAGCGACTGGGGCGGCAGATGTAGTGTGGTGTACGTAAATAATTACTCATTTCTACTACATTCGACGCGGACAGAGTGTGGAGTACGCAATTATTTACGTACACCACACTGCATCCGTCGCCCCAGTCGCTCTAGTTGCTCTTGTCACGAAGTATGAATAGGCTCGAAGTTAGTGAAGTTCCGTCGAGCGCTGCGGATGCTCAACTCTGCCTCTGCAGATTACGCCAATACCTTCGCCCTTCTCTCCTTAAGATCTTCCCTTACCGCCGCTCTGCGTAGCTTCGTAAGCTCAGACGTGAGTAAATAGATGCCTGAAGCTCGTGCTGCTCCATGCTGGCGAGCAACTCGAGGGTTTCGGGAGACAGACCTCTCTTGATGGTCTCCAAGCTATCGGCTCCCTTAGCACTATCGCGGAGATGGTGGTCGATGAAGCGGTTGTACTCCTTGCCGATGTTGTCTATGGCGGCATCTTCCCAAAGGATCGGCGAGAGTGGTGTAAAGGTTCCAGATAATGGTCGTTTTGAGTCTTCATTTCTTGAATATCACTTCCTTTCCATTTTTCGTTGACGTGAAATTCGGGACTTTCCAAGAAGGAAGAGGAGGTTCTTTTCCCATGTAGAACTTTGGGGGCCACGGAGGTGTCGTCGGTCCGGCAGTTCTTGCACTTGAGGATGATATGGTCGATCTCGATGTGGGACTGATCAAGGAGGGATTCCCAGGCCCATCGTAGCACAACGCGCTCCTGAAACAGAAGCCAAAATGATAAAGTCAGGCAGCCTTCGCCTTGCTCGTTCCATTCCAAGTCGTTGTCCATATTTAAAGTTCTTGAGGCCACATTCGTGGCCCGAAGTGAAATTTTTAATGGCGTGTGTCATGTGGACAATAGATTTCTCACGGCAGACGGCCTAGGGACCTTCGTTTCCTAGATTTCAAAAGTTCTTTTGAATATAGTGTATATGCGAAAGCGAAACTTGAAGCACAACCTCAATTTCTACTTCGTCTCCTTAAACCTCCTATGCATTGCATAACTTGTGGACAACGAAAGCATCGGTAGGGCAATATTTGCAGTTGAAATGAGCTCACTTTACCGTGTACTAAAGGCGAGATCAATGAATAGGTGTTGGTCTTCAGCGAAGAGGACGTGCTGCCTGAAAAATACGCTGTGCTACAATTTACCACATGTGGAACGCGGAAGTGAAAAGCGAAGAGTAGGCTTCGCCGCTCCTGAATTTGTAGCGTGGCCAGTTTGAATGGCTAATCAGTACGGTTGCTTCCTACTGTTACTCAGAGAAATGTTTGAACTCTCGCCCTTCAACGGTTTACCTCAAGCAATTTCTCGAATTTCTGTTTTTCTTCTAGTTTTTAGAACTTAATGACGATATTCTTAGTCGTCTCTTCTTAGTTTGCTGCTTAAAAGGTGCTCAGTTACGACAACTCAATCTCACGAAACTTTATTATCCCACCAGCTCCTACTCATGCAGTTCGTGTGCTTGTTTTGGAATGCGCCACGCATTCTTCTCCCCTGGAATTGCGTTTGACATACAGTATGACTTGTAGCGGTTAGCCTATAGAGAAGTGGGGGTTCTCATAAACACCGAACATGTGTGACGGAATGTTTGGTTATCTTAAGCGACACCGAAGCCGAAGCCGAAGCCCGTTTCGGTGTCCATCAGATAGTCTCCGAAAGCCATTGTTCTGGCGAACTTCACGCTTAGAATACCTGTGCCATTTCTCGCAGGGGCCGGGTTTATTTATTTATGTTTTCTTCTTTATTTATTTATTTATTTATTTGCCTATTTACTTAGCAGGCTGATTATGCGTTGTTCTATGATTAGTCGCGTACACCTGTCAACCGAGAAGACGAAGAAGAGCAGACATCGATGGCAGCTGGAATAAGTATAACTGCCGTCATATCCTTGGAAATGAACGGAAGAAGGCGGCAGCAGCTTAAGCTATGTCAATAACTTGCTTCCAGATTAAGTTATGGTCTCCGCTCCCTGTTCAGTCAAGAGGTCGCTCTCTATTCATTGTTGTCAAAATTAATGCAAAGAGTTACCAGCAGCAGGTACTAAACATATTCTGAAGCCGTTAACAACAAAACGCTTTGGAAACTGATTAACACTCTAACAAGACTGGGCTCCGTTAAATTCAGCGCAAATAGACGATCACCAAACGCAAGTAGCAGCTTCCCAGATCTTGGGGAGAAACTTGATCTTTCTACCGTTAGTTCTCTTAGTAAGGTACTAACAGCAGTTGTAACATCTTACAGCCGTAGCGGGAACTTAGGAACACAATGTTAATAACGATTTTTCACGTAGTCCCTAAAGTCCTAATTCTTAACTAGCAATAAGTACGAGGACAAAGGTCTCAAAGAGCCAATAGCAATTTGAATAAGATTTGACAGCAGTCTATCACTGTCCTCTGAATCCTACTTACATACTCCTCTATAGTTGTCGCTGTTGCTGTTAAGCTTGAACTTAGGGTGTAATACAAGTGAGTTGGGGCGAATGGCTCCAGGACGTAACTCCAACGCGACGTCGCGCGCAAGCCGTATGCGACGTTGCGGCGTTGAAACGCGGAGGTGCGCTCGTTGACGCATGGTTAGCCACGGAGTACGAAATTTAGCCACTATTTAAGCTTCTTGATTAGTTTTTTTACGTGTTCTGGCATATCAGAGGCTACTTCTAGTATCCATAACTGTGACAGTGTCCGGTTTGCTCTTCAAGGTTCTGTGAAGTTTTATACACTGTATAGTGCATTAAGGTACAAATAAAAGTGTGGTACAGATATGCCTAAGTTCCGATGCTTCATAGGTGGGGTCAGAATGTGTTAATGGCTATTATTTTTCCTAGAGGGTTGTTGAGAAGGTCAGAAAGTGAGGAGGTTACAGCTCGGAAGCTCGAGTCTATAAACCGTGCCTCTTTGGATACCAGACTTAGGACCATGTTGGTGCTTTTCAGAGATGGTCGTTTAATTTTCCAATTATTTAGTCCTTTCAGTTATGTTCGGAAGTTGTAGAGACAGCCCTTTGTCGCGTTGCAGTGGTTCAATATCCATTTTCTCGGTTGTGTATTTCGCTGTTGTTGTAGAGTGTGGTACCAACCGGTAAAAATTCAATCTCGAAGCGTAGCTATAGTCGTTCTATAAAGACTATCTTACAACGAACGATACATGATGTCTAAGCCGTCTCTGTCGGAAGCGTTACTAGCCGTCCCGTCGGAAGCAGTGGACCGTGACATCTTGTCCAGTTTCGTCGCGCACCGTGCGCGACGCCAGGGGGTTCGCGCGATGTTGGTGTTATGTCTGCCCGAGGGCGACCCCCTGGGAATCTGTGTTCGTCTTATAGACGCATGCTTATATATGCCTCTATTGCTTGCATCCTCTCGAGTACAGTTTCTACTTACTATGCACTTTGTTATCAGACGTGGCAATTCTCTAATTCATCCTAATTTTAGATCAATATGGATGCGTTGCTGATTCTGTACATCTTAAACATACTTCTGAACACGGCCATCATTCTTCTCGATATTCTCGTGATGTTCACTGCCATAAGGACTGGCGAAGTCCGACGACAACTAGTCATTCAAATAATCTTTCTTGCAATGGCCATGGATATTCCTGTCTATCTTATTACCATGTTTCATGATGTGCCAAGCTTCATATTGAAAAGAGACATCCTACCATGTAAGTACCAACAAAAAAGCCAGACCGTACTTATGATGTAACGAATTATCTTCATTTTGCTCGAAATATTTCAGACGAAGTGGTAAAGGACGTAGCTGTGCTATTCCTATGTGGACAATGGTTCAGCCAGTTGTTCGTGCTTTTGGCGCTGTCTTTTATACATTTTGTTGCCGTTTTTGCTCCATCGAGGTTTCGTGGCATCATCCAGAAGAGCATAACTACCATCAACATAGTGATTGTAGCTGTTGGTCTCTTATTTACAGGTAAAATTAGGTTAATACTATTGGTAAGAACCGTATTTTGACGTGCATATTGTGTATCTAAGGGAGTACCCTACCCCTTCGCTCTTGTGTTGTTGCTGTATGAAACATCGGATCTAGGTGTCGTGTACGTTTCACACTACTACCTACGGCATCCACTTTGGAGAAGGTCACAACGAAAAAAATAGGGAGAAATTTAAGGTTGACTCCACTATAGTCATCAAAGCCACTTTCAGAAAACTTTGATTTTACGATTTAGCAATGTCAGTAAGGCATATCTTAAGGTCCCACAAGCTTCTGCGGCAACGCCGTGGCTCTATCCTTAACCATAGGGCAGAGACGCAGAGCTCGCCGCCGGAACGATGGCGGCGATTGGCGAGTGGCGAACGGCGGCCGCTACGCTGGTGCGGCAGCGGCAATAATGATTCTCATCATTATTGCAGCCGCCGGTGATTTCCGGCCGATTCGGCACCGGCAGAGACTGCGCTCCAGCCTTTCAAGGAGGGGATATAGAATGGCTCATCGTTTTTGCCGCCCGCCGCTAGCCGCAGGAGTGTGTGGGGCCTTTAAGGCCCCCGCAAACTTCTGCGGCGTTGCCGCTGCCCTATCCTTCATCATAGGGCAGTAACGCAGAGCTCGCCGCCAGCGGCGAGCCCAGAGGCGCCGCTGGAGCCTCACCGCCGAAAATGATTTGAATCATACGAGATGGCGCCACTGCAGCGGCGCCGGGAGAGTCTGTCTGCGCTCCGCCCTTTCGCGGCGGGGATCCAGAGCGGAAACGGGCGCGTCACCAGTTGGTACCGACTAGAAAGACTACAGTACCTCGCCGTCGCCGATGAGTGCGCCGCTGGCCGGCCGGCAGCCGCCGTTGAGCGGCGTGGCTCATCGATTTCGCCGTCCGCCGCCCGCCGCTGGCCGCAGAAGTCTGCGGGGGCCTTTACACTTCTGCAACCCGTCGGCGACGCTGTAGACGACAGTGTTGAGCGGGTGCCATGCAGTTACAACACATGTCTAATACCCGTTTATACTTCCATCGTCCGGCGTCCGATTCGAACTGAGCGATCCGTCCCATGGCGTCGAGCTGTTTTGACGCTGAGCTTTTCGAACAGCCGGCAACGCGATCACGCGATCACTACAGTTTCGCACTTGTACACATGTATTCGCGCCCACATTCCTGGCTTACTGCGAAGGACAATTGAAGCAACAGTACCGTGCCCCAATCCACCGTGATTAATCGCATCGCTCCATTCTCGAGAGCAACGCGATCCGACGCTGAGCTTCGCGATTTGTCATGCGTTTATGCGATTCACGCCGGCCGGGTAGCGTCGACGCTCAGCGACGCGATCAATCATTCTGACCATACACGACATCCATCTATTTGCGCTAGAAGTATAAACGTAGCCTAAGGTTTCATGAATACCACATGTCGTGGGCGATGAGTTTTGCAGAACGGCGTGATGGGTTTCCGCTCATCGTTATGTAATCGAGCGGGTCGCGAATCCGTTTAGGACAGCGAACAATGAAGAATGCAATGCTCGTGACTGGCCCGGGAAGACACTGCGCAACCATTCTGCTGAGTGCGTTTTAATTTGATCAGAAGAGTGCCGCTATAGATTCGAGGCGTAGGAAATGTGCTCCATGTTAAGGAAATGTCGCCTGAGAGAAGAAGGAGGAACTGTCTCTCTGTACGTATTGTCTCCCTTCAGAGTCCTTGATTCCACCTGTACTATTTATGCCACATATAACTCACATACCATGAAGCGGTATCAGAATAGGTCATTGTATAAGCCTGAACGCTTACAGACTGCGCGGAGATTTGTTATAGAAATAGAGTGCTCCTACCTGAGCTTGTTAACTCTGAATTAGTCCATTGCTTTTTATTCAAACGCAGTCTTATTTATAGTGCCAATGTACACACCGTACTGCGGCTACGCCTTCTTCACTGATGGATATGTCTGGTATTTTGACATGTCGAAGCCGTACACCTATGTTTATTGGACTATCAACATAGTTCTGCAGGTATTCCTTCCGAATCGTTTTGTAAATTCAGTCGTCCTAACTACACAGTCTTTTTTGATACCGTGAAAAACAATGCAGACCTAATCAGTGGAAAAATAAGGAAATTGCAGAAAATATTTCTAACGTCAGTGCAATAGGAAGAGATAAGAGAAGATGAAAGGAGTGATTATAGAAGCCCCTGAACAAGGATTCCCTTTGAGAGAAAAATTATGAAGTACAGCCAATGGAAAGGTCCATCCCGTCCATGACACCATGACACAACAACAGGATCACAGATTGAGAAAAAGAGAAAAGGAGTAAGCAAAGGGCTGATTCTGAAGAGATCTCCTGCGCTCTACAAACCATGTAGAAATAGCGCATGAAACAAAAGTCATACTATCCAAGCTTCGACTTGGCTACGTGAGACTACTCTTCTGCTAGAACATCGACGATGAGAGATGTGTAAGATATGGCCAAAGGCAGACGTTTTTTCCTCCTGCTCATTCGCAATTCATAATGCACTATCTTGGAAAAGTCCGCTGAAAATCATGTTCTACATTTCCGTGGAAGCCAACATCTAAAACGAGCGGAAAGCTTCGTTGACAACGGCATGCGGCTGGACGTAAAGGACCCACATTCATCAGTCTCTATCAGTGTAGCATCATTAGACTCCTCATGGACTGCGGAAAATAAATTACCGAGATGGTACGAGAACTGCGTAACTTCGGAATCCTATATGAGGAGCTATGTATAGAGCAAGAGGTTAGGGGTTGAATAAGCGATGGCTGAAGTAGAGAAGTCTACTGGAATCATTTGCGGTCGTAGTATGCTCTGGAACAATCAGAATCAGCTGCTCTATAAAACGGCGATGGAATCTGCCCCAGTCCCAATCCATTTGAACTGAGGAAGCTATGCGGTTATCAAGTTTGAAGCACCCGGAGAGGGAGCACAAAGAGTCGGAAGGGTAGGGCGGAAGAACTTCATTAAGAGAAATCTCGACAAAGCCGACGTTCGTTACGACAGAAGCTGCCGCACCGTTGAAGAACCTTCCCCGTTCACTGGAACAGTGGAACCCCTCACGGTTCAGGACTAAGAGAAAATGAGATAAAAGTAATCTCCAACTTCTCTCTTCTTCAAACCTCGGCATTATAAGTTTTAGTCAGTTTAACTTTCTGTGCCAACACGAGGTTTTAGGTGGATCTTTATTTAGCAGGGCCTGACGTTTCGACCTCTCGTCGTCTTCAGAGGCCTGAACGTGGTGCATAAGTTTTCATTTGCGCTCTACCCCACCAAGCGCCTTGGCTACCTAGCATTTCGGACTTTCCCCATGAACACAAGGGAGGGACCAAGTGGGAGAAACGAACTCACCACACCGCAAGAGCTGATGTTCGCCCACGTCAGTAAGCCAGTAGGGACGAATGGGGCATACTGCACACCGCTGTCGCCGACCAGTCCTTCTACAGTTCACAATGGGGCACAAACGAAATCCAGTAATGAACAATCGGAATGAGTGTCTTTCCGTTACGAGTGACTTTCTGCCGTTGGAAAGAGCTCTTGCAGTACGTGTGAGGGAACATCTATTAAGTAAACGACGTGGATTGCTAACCAGCCCACTTGGAAAACATAGGATTGATGCGCATAACGGTAATGACTTTGAGGTGAAATGTACCATCTTGGCCGTTGTAGGAGACATTTCGGCAAGGAGAGCGTTGGAGGCATTCTGGATTTTCACAAGAAATCCAGTAATGAACAGCCGGAATGAGTGTCTTTCTGTTACGAGTGACTTTCTGCCGTTTGTGCCCCATTGTGAACTGTAGAAGGACCGGTCGGCGACAGCGGTGTGCGGTATGCCCCATTCGTCCCTACTGGCTTACTGACGTGGGCGAACATCAGCCCTTGCGGTGGATCCAATTGGTGAGTTCGTTTCTCCCACTTGGTTCCTCCCTTGTGTTCGTGGGGAAAGTCCGAAATGCTAGGGTAGCCAAGGCGCTTGGCGGTGTAGAGCGCAAAAGAAAACGTATGCACCACGTTCAGGCCTCTGAAGACGACGAGAAGTCGAAACGTCAGGCCCTGCTAAATAAACATCCACCTAAAACCTCGTGTTGGCACAGAAAGTTAAAATGAGATAAAAGTCTTCAAATGCTCCGTTATTTGCTCTGATATCGATTTTGGTTCGAATGGTAGCAGCTCTGTTTGCAGGTGCTTTGTGTCATCGCTATCGCTTGCGTTGATGGTCTGATACTCTGGAAAATCTGCAATCTTCGCAGTGCGTTCAGTATGACAAAAACGATGACCGTTTCCTTCACAAATCTAGGAACAAATAAGGTATGTATTTTAGGTACTGCGTGGAGCTACCTTTTCTAAATTCAGTTTTTTTCGTACACGAAGAAATTATTTCGCTTCTACCCTTTGCTGCACATCACAGCGTTTCTTGTTAATCAGAGTAAGGTTTACAATTTCTAGTTGAGCTTTTCTATTTTGTAAATCTTTAGATGATCTCCAGCTGGCGTTTTCTAGCTGGTTGAATGCACATTGAATCAGAGTGATTTCTCCAGGTGTCCTGTATAGAGCTTTTCTCCTCTAAGCGATATGGAGTATTCTGACTATTGTTGCATAAACGCCTTGAAGACAAAATTCTTTTTTCTTGAACTCTAATATCGTGAATCAGAAGAATGACTGTTGAATAATCTCCAAAATGTTGTAAGGACGGCAGAATCAGTATTTTATTAGGTTGAGGAATAAGATCGGCAAGAAGTACGATGATTCTTCCAATCTCCTTTCATGAACAAAACCTGATTTGTGTGAATTTATGCGAACAGTAGGTACGAACAATAACATGCAGTTCCAAGTGTTAAATGTTAAAAACAGCGCGAAAACCTTTCCTAGCGTCATGCCCCAGGTTCGAGTCTACGGGCATCGGTAAACAGTGACCTGACCGCCAGAGGCCCGGTTGTGTGGGAGATCGGTGGGAATTGCCGCACGCCTATCCTCATCAATGCCTTTCATATGGCTGCTACAGCGGTGGACCCCGCTGTCCCTATCGTACCATGTGAGTTGTACTGAGGTCGTACTTAAATCCCTGAGACCACTACATCTCTGCGCCTTCTTTATAATCATAGTATTTGCGGACAATAAAGATACACTATCTTGCACCAGCCTCCTCGAACCGTCCACAAAACACAGAATATATGTAATACGATTTACTATCAAATAAGCACAACATTATCAAAACTATACACATAATCCACAAGTTAAGCTACCCATTTCTCTAGGGCATATACGACGTCCCGCCTTGGCATACTCCCACGAGGCGGGGCTCCTCTCCTGAAGTACTGTGGTTGCCTCTTATCAGTGACCATGCTGAGGCCGATCCCCTCTCCTCCTCAGCATCGCGCAGCTGTCCCCGCCTTCGGTCTGTATGGAACTGTAACTAAAAGGCTACCGCTCTGACAGACCCATAATAGTCGTCCCGGAGAAACGGACGAACGGAACCGTCCTTTAAGACGGCAGACGGGTGACTGAAGCTGGCGAGCGCATTCATAGTAGGTCGCGGAGTACTGACCATGCGCATCGGCTTGCAGGACGGCACCATGAGGTCGCAGAGACTCTGCGCCCTTTACAGAGTTGTAGCGTAGGCAACGACGATACCTAGTGAGCTTTGATCATTGTGAGTAATCCTTTGCCCTCTAAGGTTGTGCGCTTTCTCAAGAGGTCTTTCTGAAAGCTCGGTTCAGCTACGAAATCCGGTTGACCATGTAGATAGAAGGGTAACTCGCTCACGTACTTTATGCTGCAGTTGAGTTGATTCTGGTATACTGAAACAGAATGTAGTTTTTTCTATTTGGCGATAAAAAGACTAATAAAGGCAGAAAGATCGCCAAAAGATACAGAAGCAGAAAGAGAAGACAAGGAAATGAAAGATCCTGAAGCAAGATAAAGGCAGTGAGGACAAAAGAAGGAACTTGGAGAAATATAACTAATCTCTTCAAATTTTTCGAGAAATGTCGCAAATCTATGTATACGGACTAGTGTTTTGCACTAGCTATGTCTTTTGTGAAAGTCTGTAATAAGTTTTTTTTGGCCTCCAAACAATGCACTCCCATCGCTAAGGGCCTGAGTCTGTGATCCCTTATAATTATAAAAAATCACCTAATTATCCTCTGGGTGTTATGCAGCCTGTTTTTGGCTGTGCGCAAATTCTGGGAATTTGCATCTCAATAGTTTTCGCGCGTTGTTCCATTTAGTAATTCTGAACAAACAGACGTGTGTAAGCTTCCACAGAATTGGTATTCTAAAACAAGAGTTTTGGAGAATCAAGGAATTACATAGAATTGACGACGCTGAATGGCGGATAGCGGATCCATTGAAAAATTGTCTAAAGGGCTCAGCACACTTTTGCGGCGTTGCCGCAGTCCTATCCTTCAACATGGGGCAAGGACGCAGAGGCCGCCGGCAACGGCAGCTGGCGCCGTGTCGCACCCGCACACCTTTGCGGCATTGCCACATCGACGGCAACAATGGTTGAAATCATTGTTGCCGTCGGTGCGGCAATGCCGCAGGCAGAGTTGTCTGCGCTCTAGCCGATCGCGACGGGGAACACGAAGTGGAAACACGTGCGTCCTTTAAGTTAGCTGATCAATAGGGCCAATCAGCTGATTATTTTCTGCAATTGGACGACGTACTTAGGTGTTTTTTCTTCTTCAGTTGTTGATATTTGCTATTTTTCTCGCTTACACCCCTTTTATTAGGATTTGGTGTTGGATTTCAATATTTCGTTTGCTATTGTTTCGCGAGAGACCGAGACTGTTCCGGGAGTTAACAATGGAGAGTTGACGCAGAATCAACGGGTTTCAGCACTTCTGTTGATGTTTATGTTCACAATGTTTACACGAATGTGTTGCTTTCTTCTGGCAGACGGATGCTCACAAAAGCATGACGTGAACTAAGCTCGGAAGCCATGTGGGAATGTCGGTCTCGTACTTCATTTTCACCAGTCTCTCCTCACCTTTCTCTACACCACTTTTCTTTGGAGCCCTGTTCTTTCCCTGGACAAAGGTCACGGTTATCATGGAGAATCCATAGGTCCTTGTGAGCACCGAAGATCGAGCAACACTGAGCACGAAGGAAGGAACTGCCAGCTGATTTCTCGGTTCGGGCGCGCGTCCCTCACTGGAGCGCGCTTTCCATCGGAGCGAGTAGGTCCCAGTTGGACTGCGTTGCGACGGCGCCGTGCTGCGGCAACGCCGGAGGACGGCGCCGTCGCCCTGGGGAGGAGCGCCGCAACTTGAAGGCTCCGCCCCACTTTTGCCGGCTGCCGGCTGCGGCAACGCCGCAAAAGTGTGCGGAGCCCTTAACTGTGATTGCAAAGAACTGGGGATAAAAAAGTTTCAGTGCCGGCTGTGATATCCGCCTGCGTCATTTTTGTACTTTTAGATTTGAAGGCCGTTATTCAGAAACCGTTTCCTTGCATTTTTTTTTCTACACACCGATCAAAGAATGCGATCGATATTGTATTTGGCCAATAAAAAATTCAAGTCTAATTTTAAGGATAATTTTTTCAGAGGCTTAGGGTCAGCCGTGAAATGAGACTCGCCATCAACTTTCTGTTCCTTAGCGTTGGATTTCTGGTGATGACAATCTGCTATAACCTACTACATGGGTGAGTTTGTTGCTTTGCTTGGAAATGATCAATAGTTGTTTAAGCGTCTGAAGTTCTTAAATCAACCTTTCGGTTTTGTACAGGGTCCATAGCTAGCACACGGCATAAAGTTCATAACTAGCTATTTAAGGCGGTGAACAAAAACATGGAAATGACAAAACTAATTGAACATGAAAGAATTGCCTTGTTTTGTTTATCAGCTTGTTAACTGGTAATCCGAATTGTTTTCGTAACAACAGCGTCATTTAGAAACGGTTTCTGGTACGACGTCGCAATGAAACTCGCCTCAAACTTGAATCTTTCGAAATGGGCAATCTATTGCCTAGGAAACAGCACGATTCGGAAGGGAGTTGTTCGAGTGTTCTTCAAATGTGGCCGAGTTGAGCCCATGAGCACAAATTCGGTCGCTACCAAGACGGAACCGCTTCCGATGACAACTCCATCATGAACTACATTTGACGGTTGTGTGTACAAATAACTTGTTAATTAATAATGTCTATGTACTCTCATTCAAATTTGTCAACAAACGTGTATCTCAACATCTTTAGCAGCAGTGGTGACATACGACATAGTGGTTGATGCAATTGTAATGTATCCATTAAGCATGCAAGAATTGCTGCATCATGCGTCCTTGAAAAATATGTTTCTCCATATTTTGTGACAAGAAATGCCCGACCGGTTAAGCTTTATGACATGAAGTCCGTCAAAACTTGACCGAAGCTGAAGTTTGGGTAGCGCACTGAAACTGAAAAGAATTGCTCAAGAGAGTGTCAGTAGTTGACAATGGAATAAGAACATATATTGTTTGATATCAAGATCTGTTCCATCATAAGAAAGAAGGCAATGCATCAGTTTCTAAAACTTACTCGAGCTCCTACATCAAAGCTATTCCACCCTAAACTGTGGGATGTCGACATTCTTGATCATAACTCAGAACATTCAGACCGTCATTCGAGTTGTAACAAAATCTGCTTTCCTTTTCCTTGGCATCAAAAGTCATCAAGAAAGACAAATTCCTTCTGTTACAATGCGGTGCTTCAACCCATCAGAAAACACGGAGCAATAATACACAGAAGATGATGCAGTCCCGAGTGAAGGAGGTCTTGACAGATAGAGTCGCGGCGTTCCCAATTTAACAGTAATTATCGCAAAGCACATCTATCCTTTCATCCGGCGAGCGCTACATTTATCGAAAGTTAGATTCTTAGCAGACGTCCTCACGAGAGATCTTCAACATCCGACGCCCTGGGCATTGCGTTATGCTGACGACCTGGGCATTGCGTTATGCTGATGTGACGACGATTTCCTGGGAAAGACGAAACGACTTACAGATCACCTGCAGGCTTGAAGTGATCGGCTCGCAGCGTTCGGATGACGTCTGAATGTCAAATAATAGGAGTACATGAAGAACGACGAAAACGACAACGACTCAATCACAGTGGATGGTGTGAAGCTGTTAAAGACTGGCGCTTTCAAATACCTGGGCTCGACTATAGTACTTTTCACCGTTACCGGCTTGGTAAGCTGTTGATGAATCTGACCTTAGGATGTTTATTTAAGGCCGCCACAGACTTCTGCGGCGCCGCTGGCGGCGAGCTCTGCGCCTCTGGCCTATGGTTACGCATAGGGCAGCGGCGCCGCTGGAGGCGAGCTCTGCGTCTCTGCCCTATGGTTAAGCATAGGGCAGCGGCGCCGCCGAGCGGCGCTGCAGAAGTCTGTGGCGGCCTTTATACATGGCGCATGGCGCGGATCTTACCACGTGCGGAACACCACATAAGACAGAGCATCCTACTATATATAAAGGAGCAAGCGTGTGTGTGTGTGTCACTGTGTCACTGTGTCACTGTGTGTGTCACACTGTCCGTCCGTCCCACTTTGAGTTGGGGCCAGGGTCAAGCTTGAGGTTCGGGAATCGAAGGGGGGGGTCGTACTGTGGCCTCGTCTGGAGGGGGGGGGGTCGTGCTCTTCCGGTTTTGGCAGAGGATTCTCTCTTATTCTTCAAGTTTTTAGGTGATGTTTTTAATTCTTAATTTTTTTGTTTTGTTTTTTCCAAGAATGCCTACGAAGGCGTGGAGTCTCTTCATTCGTCCCGCAAAGTTGTAAAAATTAATATAAAAATGTTTCAAATAAAGATTGTATTACTTGTTAAAAATAAAGATTTTCTGCACCCAGATTTGGAGTCAATGAGAAGTTTCCATTTTTCAGTTTTTTTTTCGGGAAGTCACGGACGCGACAGTTTTCTACCTGAACGAGCGACATCTACGTCCTAAATTGCCGTCTATAAAATTTGAATTGTCAATTGCTAAGGAAAATTAAGTGCTTTTCCTACAAGATTTTTGGAAGCACTCTTCGAAGCGATGACCGAATGGCAACCAGAGGATGGACTTGTCACGGAACTAATTTTCTCTCTTCTGCAGGAAACAGCATCAGAAAGTGGAGTTGTACGCAATAAAGTTTTAATCCACAGTTTGACAACGGTAATAAAACCTGTTTTTCTAAAAGGATCCACTGTATGAACAGACGCTCCGATTTGTATGATTTGCCGAAATTTTTCGACACCGTTAATTACATGGAGGCCGCTATTTTTACAGCCTGCTTTTTAAAGCGTAGAACCCACACTTCTTATTGTTTTAAAAGATTTGTGAATTTTTCAGAGATGTCGAACAAACTCCGAAATATAGTAGGTTACGTGGAGCCATTGCGTTATCCGATATCACCGATCGCCACTGAAGTATGGACTTCTCGCGGGAAAAAATTTCTACCTTCTGGAGGAAGAGCATCAGAGAGTGAAAACTGTGCCATCTTAGAGTTTAAGAGTGATTAATATACAATCAAAAACTAAGCTTCTTTGCAGTGATCTCCGATATGATCAGGGAAGATCGATTTGCAAATTCTCATGCTTCATGTAAAATAATTTTTTACCTGAACCAGATCGCGCACACAGTTGAAATCTTGCCACAAAAATTAACAGGCCTTGATCAATGCACAGTGTAAAAATCATGGTTTTCTGAAACGAATAGATTGGATCGACCACTGGTCGATATGGCACCGACGTCGTGGGAGCGACGAAATTCGACGTTCACAAAAATGACTATAACTCGGTAAGTTTCCACAATTTGAAAAAGCCAAAGGATTTTTAGAAACCAGAAGAAAAGAGCCTTTACATAGTATAAAAATCTGTTTTCAAGAAGTAGATCTTCATACGGGGCTGAGGCCTTCGATTTTTGAGCCAAAAAAATTGAAGTGATTTTGTATAAATAATTATATCCCGGTAAGTTTTTCGAGTTTTAAAAGATTTAATAGCTTTTTGAAAACGAGACGAAAAGCGCTTTCAAACCATATAGAAATTAGTTTTCATCAGGGAGGTCTTCATAGGGGGCGGGTAGGGTTCGAATTCTGGTCCATTGTTGCAAAAATACGTGCCAAAAATCGAACCCCCTCGCCCCGTATGAAGATCCCTTTTTTGAAAACTGGTTTCTATATGGTTAGAAAGCATCTTTCCCCTATTTTTCAAAAAGCAATTGGGATTTTTGAATTTCAAAAAGCGAACCGAGTTATGATCAGATTTATGAAGAACTGCTCGTAGACTCTGCACCGTCGACACTGGAGTCATTTCATAAAAATGATCACAACTCAGTTCTTTTTTCGAAATTCAAAAATGCCAATTGCTTTTTGGAAAATAGAAGAAATATGCTAAGTGACCATGCATAAATCTTTTTTCAATAAGGAGGTCTTCATACGGGGCAGGGGGGTTCGATTTCTGGTCGATTTTTGGCAAAAATCGACCACAAATCGAACCCCACCCGCCCCCTATGAAGACCTCCATGTTGAAAAATAATTTCTATACGGTTCGAAAGCGCTTTTCCTCTAGTTTTTGAAATGCAATTGGGATTTTTAAATTCTAAAAAATGAACCGAGTTATGGACATTTTTTATGAAACCGTGACCAGAGGAGTTG